>LR564573.1:65210-77800 GCA_900536345.3 Caenorhabditis sp. 39 LS-2015 | reverse complement strand
CAGGTTGGGACCTAGCGGGATCGATTTCTAAAGTCCTCATTAGTATCATATCAAAAATAGAGAAAAAGTTGAAAGGTCCGGTAAAAACACTTCCCTTGTCAGGGTAGTCGAATCTTCGAGTATAGAACAATAGAGTAAAGTTGACAGCTCAAGGATCTAAACACCTCCAAGTATACGGTAACTTTTAGGTTGGAAATTTGAACTTTTCGATTACAACTAGAGGATCGGAAAGTTGAAGAGACGCAGTCGGAACCTAATCCAACTGTGAAATGACGTTTTAATGGGTCGGGGTTGATGCACGGTAAACTGGACAGGACATTCTAATGAAGAGAATAGCCACACCTTCCGTGTGACCTACTAGTCACACCTAACCGCCATTTCAAAGTAGATTGACTTGTCAACTTTACACTTTGCCAACCCACAGACAAGGGTCTAGGCTCGGGTTTCAAGATGAGAAACATGCTTGGAAAAAGAGCAAAAAAGTGAAAAGTATCTCGTTTCAAGTACACGGGCGGGGCGGAGAGGGAAATGGCTGATAAACATCTGCGAGCGAGACTTAATCGGCGTCGAGGGATCTGTCCGCCAGAGGGTCGCGCAACTTGTCACTCGGAGAGACCAACACTGTTATTTCTGCATAAATCTGTCTGCGAGTGGCAAAGTGAGTGTTAGAGTAGAGCAGTGTATAATTAGAAGGAAGGCGGGATATGTACGTTTGGAAGAAACGAGGCAAAGCGAAACGAGCGCCTATTTAAAAACGCGTCTCTCTACTTGATTAGTGCTTTTGTTGCTTCGATAATGCGGTTGCCGTTTCCCAGATGTGCAAGGAAGGAATGAAGAGATTCGGGAAGGGGTCGGAGCACGGAAAGGGTTTCTGCACTACTCACAAGTGAGAAGAAAGTGTGTCTTGTTTTTGTTACAACTCGCGCCACGACTCACAAAGATTGATGGTGCGTCGCTTCTCGCTCGGTTTTATGAGTTTTCATTGGAGGAGACATGCGGAAGACACAATGGAAACAATGCTAAAAAAAAGGGATCCAAATTGCAGGAACCTGATCGAGCAAGCTACCGTATCTAGTGGATTGATGGGAGTGGAGAATAAGACCACGTTGTTTCAGATGGTCCTTCCCTTTTATTTTTATCAAGTGTCATTCTCAAAAAGTATAAATATCCACCGAATACAAGTTGTCGAGGAAGTCGAGTCTTGTAGCATATTAAATAAAACGAAGAAGCCGTCGTCTCCGTCTTTCGTCCGTCCCCGTGCCTCCTTCGCACCTCACCAACTTTTTCGTGTGTCCCATTCGTGCCGTCCGTCCTCCATCCGTCGTATTCTTTCCTTCCTTCCGCTCATCAACATTGCTCACTGGTGACGTATTTACGTACGACAATCAGGAGGGAAATGTGTGTTCCGCCGATGTTTTCGCGCCATTTGGATGTAGTTGTAGCGTTACTTTACTTCAGACGCTATCAGCCCTGCTCAGCGCAGCTCGACTGGCTCCGTAACAAACGCAACTTTCCCCTTCCTCTCCCACTGCACCCAAGAGCAACTTATCTCTTTCTCTGTGCTCTCCCGGTTCTTTTCATCTCTGCTAATATCTCTCTCGCTTGAACTCTGCACTGATATAATAAATGTAGCAACTGCATCCATTCCGCTGCTCCTTCTGCTCCGAATTATTCTTCATCATTGTTTCCTGTCATCTACGCACTGATCATATTGCTCCATGGCCCTCTTCCGTCTCGTCTTCGCTCGTTTTTGTGTGAATTCCCAATGAAGGCTTAGTTGACAGCGGCGGGTCACACGATGAACAACCGCCTGTTTGTTGCATTTTCTGTCCGTTCTCAATGATACGTCATTTCACAGAGTTCATTGTTCTCACATAGCTTTGTTTATGTCGGAGTGTCATGTACTATCCCTTAAAAACCTCTGGGTGTATTATCACAGTTTTCAATTGACCCAGCAAATAGGGAATGCATTTATTTCATCTGCAGAAGTTACTGCTCTCATGAAACTCTTGCCCATTCCGTTCCAACCAATCCAAAATTTCACTCATCACCATGACAATGTCTAAGAAACACGTATGTTTCCTCGCTTCCCCACCCTCATTCTTTTCTCCCTTTTTTTTCTTCTTTCTCTGTTATTTGAACTCTAAAATAGCCAACCTCCCACTCTTCTACTAGAAACTAGAAAAGAGTCTTCCTTCGCTCCCGAAATTTGATAACGTGTCGTAGGCGGAAACATGCAACGGACCACTGGTTCAACAGGTTTTCTTGCTCGTTTCCCTCTCTGCCGTGTGCCGGATGTTCATTCCAGTGCCTCCCACGAATTACATTCGCATCGCCTCACATCTCTCCGAAATTGGCTTTGGAAAAGAAGTGAGAGAGAGAGAAGAAGAGAACAGAGACCACAGGTATCGTTCGATGCTCCTTCATTTTCTGAATCTTACCTTTGATACTTACTTGTCTTCAATGACCCGTCATATTCGCAGAAGATCTCTTCCTTTTCATCCGGAATCTCTTCCCAAATCCAAAAGTTTCTCTTCTAAATGGGCAATGAAAAGATGAATCAAAAGCTCCATTCCGGCAGAGATTTGTGGTCCGGATAGATGAGATATCGTGGATGGCCGTAACCCGATCTCCTCAACTTTTTTTCAAGTGTGTGAAATTGCATGTGTGTTTCTCGCCGTCTCCTCCTTCCTCCTCTCCTCCTCCTCTTCCCTTTTCCTTTTTCTTCTTCTTCTTCTGCTCCTACTGCCCCATTTGCTCCTTCATTCCATTTGATGTGCTTCTTCTTCTTCTCCTTCTTTTCCTTCTTCTGCTCTCTTCGTTTTCTTCTTGTTTCTCCGTGTTTTCTTTTCTTTTCCAGACCTTTTCCCCCATCACCTCATCACTCAGCCCCATCACATTCCCCTCATTCTTTTTCCCATTTCAACGCCCATTTTCTTTGATTGGACACGACAAGATCTTGGGAGAGAGAAGAACGAGAACGAGCATTTGATTGTCTTTTTCTCTCCTCTTCCTTATTTTTGAGATCCTAGAAGATGAAGAAGTTGCAGACATCGGGATGGCGATCAGCGAGGAGGAGTACGTCAGGGACATCACAGTGTTCGCCAACATGTCCAGAGGAGACGTCTGGACACTGCACAAGGTAGGCATATTGTCCCAAAGGAGGCAAAGAACCCCTTTCAGACCCCAAACGGAATCATCGCCAAACAGTCCGCTATCTGCCGCTTCGACGACCAGATCATCAACCGCCAAGCTCAGTTTCAGTACAACCGAAAACTTGCTCGCCTCGAGCTCTGGTTCATGTTCTACTGTCGAAGTGAGTGTTTCCTTTTCTCTTTTCCTCTCTATCTCTTTCTCTCTCCAGACGGCCGGCCACTACGAGTTCGTGAAATCGCCGAAATACTTGGCACGAAGCCAGAGGAAAACGACGCCATTGTGATCGAGTTGTCGACACATCCGACCCTCCAAATCCCGTACTACAAACTCTACAAAAACCCGGACGACGCGGCTGATTTGGTTGGATTCCTTCAGAATAGCCATGTGGAGAACTACATTCTTCGGTGAGCAATTCTAAGAAGTCATTGTGGCAAGAAAGCCAATGCTTTTACGTACGACAGACTGATCTCTGATATTGGGAGGCAGTAAAGTATACTGTTGCACTATCAGTAGTGTATACTTGTGTACCTTTCAACTGAACTTCTCCTTCTTGTCATCAAGTTGCTTTCCAGATGGATTGCTGCATTTGGTGCCGAAGCAGGTCTCGTTCCCGTTTCGAAAGAATCTCGAGATCATTCTGATGCGAACTCTTCCTGCAATCAGTCGACGACCAGTACCGAAGACTCATAACTTTTCGACAGATAACCTGATATTGTTATGGTTTCCCCTTTGAATAGTGCACACACACATACGAATAACCTGATTGTCATCCCAACGGGTCGATAATAAATTGTTCTGGTCAAAAACCAATGTATAACAGATGGAATGGATCCACAACTACCGCCACTGTCCTTTTGTTTTCCCCGTCTTCGTTTTGCCACAGCACTTTGCTCCTCTGTCTGTGTCGATAAAAAAGCAAACATTGACGGTTGAAATCGACTTTGAAACGCCAGCGACCAGCTCCAAAAGGGTAAGAATATCTTATCAATCGCGATTATCGGCCAGTTGTACATTTTCCTTTTTCGAATAGCATTATCAGCGAACTGACCCATCGCGTTTCTACAATTTTTATTTGTTATCGGATCGAGTGACCACTTGCCCACGCCACTCTGACGCCAGGGGCATTTTTCGAAAATTATCGAAGAAAAAAATCGAGAGAAATTCAGTGAAACTACGGATGAAAGTGACAGTGAATTATGAAACTACGGATGAAAGTGACAGTGAATTATCTTTTTGTCTGTTCTCTCCCTTTATCTCTATTTCCGTCCTTTCTCTGACAATCTTATCAAAACTCAAGACAATTTGTCTTTTTTCTTCGACGCCTTTTCTCAGAGACAACAGATGATATCAAATATTTGTCTTTGGATGTCGCCCTCTGGCTTGTCTGGTAACTGCAAAACACGTGAATAGTCGTCAACAAGCCATAAAATGTAGACCTTGATCAAATTTTTAGTAGACGTTCTCTGAATACTGCTAATTTATGACATATCAACCGAAAATTTTAAAAGTAATATTTCAATTCTAAATTAAAAATTTCAATCGATTAATAACCGGCGCCGCAGCGCTCTAATTAGATCTAAGTCCTGTGCTAAATACAGTAACGAAAGACGCATGTCGCTCTGCAAAAAATTTGACTGTATTCGCTACGAGATATCGCCGTTTTCCATTTGAAAAACACGCGATTCCGTGACATATCAGGCCGGTGCGCACTAATTTATGGCTCTGTAGAAACGGCTCCGCTGTGCGATGCAGTGTCTTTTGATCATACGAGAGGGGCAGTAGACCCGCCAGTGCACTCTTCGCCTCGTATCATTTCATTTCGAAGTTCATCGCGTCGCCAGCGGTCACTCCTCCTTTTCTTATCATCTTTCCCTCGGGCTTTTCGTCAAAAAACTTGATCATTTTTGCAGCGGTCACTCGTGCCGTGGTTGTTCTGTCTGCAATGCCAGATAAATACCTTTTTCATCTGTTTCTTTCTTGTTTTAGTTTCTGCCCATAACGATGTTTACCTAATTTAGAGAATATTTATCTGGCACAAAGACAGAAAAAGGTCTCTGTTATTCCCTACTCTCATTTTCGAATCGGCAGCAGAGACGCCGATTTCGAATGCGTAAACACTTTTTATTCCGTTTGGTCACATGTTTTCGTCGCCGCCGGCCTTGTGTTCCCTTTTTTTGAGAATGGCTCCTTTTCCCGTATCGGTTTTCTCTTTTGCTTCTTATTTTTACCAGAATTTTTTTTAATTCTCCCTATTTTTAGTTTGTAGCGAATGCATTGGGAGAACATGAAAGCGACGCTGCATCTCGAAGATGGGTCCACATTCGTTGGTTCTATTTTTGGAGCCACGAAGAGCGTGGTGGGAGAAATTGGTAAGTTTGGTATGCTCAATTTTTATCATTAATGATTGTTTTTCAGTTTTTCAAACCGGAATGGTCGGATATGTCGAATCGCTCACCGATCCGTCATACGCAAAACAGTTGCTGACCCTGACCTACCCGCTCATCGGAAACTACGGAGTTCCATCGACCGAGCTACTTGATCAGTTCGGCCTGCCAGCTGAATTCGAGAGTGACCGTGTCTGGCCTGCCGCTTTGATTGTCGAGAAGTTGTGTGCCGATGGAGAGCACAGTCACTGGCAGGCGGTGCAGTCTCTCTCTGAATGGCTCCGCAAAGCTGATGTTCCTTGTCTTTCCGGAATCGATGTTCGCCAGCTTGTCAAGAAGATCCGCGAGGCTGGAACCATGAAGGCCAAACTTGTTGTGGAGACTGACAACGCTGCCGCATATGAATTTGAGGATATCAATGCATCGAATCTTGTCGACTTTGTTTCCAGAAAAGAGCCGGTCACTTTCGGAACAGGAGATCACACAATTATGGCTGTGGACTGTGGCCTGAAGAACAACCAGATCAGATGTCTTGCAAAGCGAGGATTCAAGGTGAAAGTCGTCCCTTGGAATCATCCTATTGACGTTGAACGCGACTATGACGGTCTCTTTTTGTCCAACGGACCCGGAGATCCAGAAGTTTGTGGGCCACTCGTAGACCGTCTCGCGAAAGTGATTGCTCGTGGAGAGAAGCCAGTGTTCGGTATCTGTCTCGGACATCAAATCATCTCGCGAGCCATTGGAGCAAAAACCTACAAACTGAAGTGAGCTGGAGTGAGAAAGAGTAGTTTATCCTATTTTTTTCAGATATGGTAATCGAGGACATAATCAGCCATGCACTCATTATGCCACCGGAAGATGCTACATTACTTCTCAAAATCACGGATATGCAGTCGAGCCGAATACTCTTCCAGCAGATTGGAAGCCTCTGTTCACCAATGAGAATGACAAGACGAACGAGGGAATCGTGCACTCGTCCAAGCCATTGTTCAGTGTCCAGTTCCACCCAGAGCACACCGCCGGACCGACCGACTGCGAGTTTCTCTTCGATGTCTTTGCCGACTCAGTGCGTCAAGCCAAAAAAGGGATCTTTTTGAAGTAAGTCGATAGAGTTTAATACGTTTCAAAATCAATTTCGCAGTGTTGACGAAGAACTGACCCGTCGTATGAGCTACGAGCCGATCTACCACGCTAAAGAACAGCGCAAGGTTCTTGTTCTCGGCTCTGGAGGCCTTACTATCGGACAAGCCGGAGAGTTTGATTATTCGGGAGCACAAGCGTTGAAGGCGTTGAGAGAGGAAGGAATTCGTACCGTTCTCATCAATCCCAATATTGCCACTGTGCAAACGTCGAAAGGATTTGCTGATTTCACATACTTTTTGCCAATTACGAAGGAATACGTGACAGATGTTATCAAGAAGGAGAGACCAACGGGAATTCTTTGTACATTTGGAGGACAGACTGCATTGAACTGCGCCATCGATCTGTACAAAGACGGAATTTTCGAGCAGTATGATGTTCAAGTTCTGGGAACCCAAATCACAACTATTATGAAGACTGAGGACAGAGATCTATTCAACCAGGAAATCTCTGCTGTCGGTGAGAAGGTGGCTCCTAGTAAAGCAGCGACGACCATGGAAGGCGCTATCGAAGCGGCGGAAGAACTCGGTTACCCAGTTCTTGTCAGAGCCGCCTATGCTCTTGGAGGACTCGGGTCTGGTTTTGCCAACAACCGAGAAGAGCTCGTGGCGATTGCACAACAGGCTTTGGCTCATTCCAATCAGGTACTCGTCGATAAGAGTCTGAAGGGATGGAAGGAAGTCGAGTACGAAGTTGTTAGAGACGCGTACGACAACTGCATCACTGTATGCAACATGGAAAACGTCGATCCGCTCGGAATTCATACAGGAGAGAGTGTTGTTGTGGCTCCATCACAAACGCTTTCCGATAGAGAGTACAATGCGCTTCGTACCTGTGCCATCAAAGTTATTCGCCATCTCGGTATCATTGGAGAGTGCAACATCCAGTATGCTCTTGACCCGCACTCGCTGACAGTAAGTTGAAAAGATAACTCGTTTTTGACATCCGTTGTTTACAGTACTTCATTATCGAAGTGAACGCTCGCCTCTCCCGTTCTTCGGCTCTCGCCTCCAAAGCAACTGGATATCCACTGGCTTACGTGGCTGCCAAACTGGCTCTCGGGCAACATCTTCCGGTCATTCGCAACAGTGTCACTGGAACAACGACCGCTTGCTTTGAGCCGAGTCTCGATTATTGTGTCGTGAAAATTCCAAGATGGGATCTTGGAAAGTTCGCCAGAGTGAGCACTCAAATTGGTAGTTCCATGAAGTCTGTCGGAGAGGTTATGGGAATTGGAAGATGCTTCGAGGAAGCTCTACAGAAGGCGTTGCGGATGGTGTCTGATCACGCTGACGGATTCTCGCCATACACATTCAGCCGTCCACCAAATGCGGAGGATTTGGAGAAACCAACCGACAAGAGAATGTTCGCTCTAGCCAGGGGAATGTACTACGGAGACTTCGATGTGGAGAGAGCTCATCAACTTACTGCCATTGATCGGTGGTTCTTGTTTAGAATGCAAAATATTGTCGACATATACCATCGGTTGGAGAAAGAGAACGTACGAGTTTACAAGTTTGACCCAATATCGAATGCTAGTTTCAGGTGAATACTGTGTCTGCTGATCTTCTGTTAGAAGCAAAACAGGCTGGATTCTCGGATAGACAGATTGCTAAGAAAATCGGAAGGTAAGGAATGCAAACGCATCCAAAATTTAAACTATTGTCAAATTAAGTAACGAATACACTGTCCGTGAAACTCGTTTTGCCAAGGGAATAACTCCTTGCGTCAAGCAAATCGACACAGTTGCTGGTGAATGGCCCGCTCAGACCAACTACTTGTACACCACATTCAACGGAGTCGAGAACGACGTACCTTTCAACATGAAAAATGCGGTGATGGTTCTTGGTTCGGGAGTCTACCGTATCGGATCTTCTGTCGAGTTTGACTCTTCCTGCGTCGGATGTATCCGCGAGCTGAAGGCCTTGGGATACACCACAATCACAGTAAACTGCAACCCGGAAACTGTGTCTACTGATTACGATATCTGCGATCGGCTGTACTTTGAAGAGATTTCGTTCGAAACTGTACTCGACGTTTACCACCTGGAACAGCCGAAAGGAGTGATTCTTGCGTTTGGAGGACAAGCACCGAACAATATTGCGATGAGTTTGAGCCGAGCTCAGGTGAAAATCTTTGGAACTTCGCCAAACGACATCGATAATGCGGAGGACAGATTCAAATTCTCCAGAAAGTTGGAGTCTTTGAAAATCAGTCAGCCGCAGTGGAAGAAAAGCGAGAATATGGAAGATGCGAAGACATTCTGTGCGAACGTCGGATACCCGTGCCTCATCCGCCCCTCGTACGTGCTGTCCGGTGCAGCTATGAACGTTGCGCACAATCCAGAAGACTTGGAAGTGTTTCTGAAGCAGGCTGCTGTTGTTGCTAAGGAACACCCGGTCGTCGTTAGCAAATTCATCAGCGAAGCAAAGGAACTAGATGTTGACGCAGTTGCCATGGACGGTAAATTGGTGGTGATGGCTGTAAGTGAACACGTCGAAAATGCTGGAGTTCACTCGGGAGACGCCACTCTCGTGACACCCGCTCAAGATATGAACAAGCTGACACTGGACCGCATTAAGGAGATTACTTTCAAAATCGCAGAAGCGTTCAATGTCAACGGACCATTCAATATGCAGTTGATCGCCAAGAACAACGAATTGAAAGTTATCGAGTGCAATCTTCGCGTTTCGAGATCTTTCCCATTCGTCTCCAAGACTCTTGACTACGACTTTGTTGCTCTCGCTACCCGTGCGATGATGGCTGAAGACAATGCTGCGATCAGAGCGACTATCAAACCAGCGTCGACACTTTTGAAGGGCAAAGGAAGAGTTGGAGTTAAGGTTCCACAGTTTTCCTTCTCGAGACTTGCCGGGGCAGATGTGATGCTTGGAGTCGAAATGGCCTCAACAGGAGAAGTTGCTTGCTTTGGAAAGGATCGTTACGAAGCGTACCTGAAGTCTCTGCTCTCCACAGGCTTCGTTGTTCCCAAGAAGAACATCTTTATCTCGATCGGAGGGTACCATGCCAAGGCGGAGATGCTCAAGTCTGTGGAAGTTCTTCAAAAGCTCGGTTTCGATATGTATGGGTCTAAAGGTTAGAAATTTATATAACTGTTTATAACTATTCAATTAATTTCAGGAACTGCTGACTATTTCCAATCGAACAATATTGATGTGAAAGCAGTCGATTGGCCGTTTGAAGAAGGATCTTCTGATGAAAAGACAGCTAGTGGAAGTCGATCAGTCGTCGAGTTTCTCGAGAAGAAGGAGTTCCATCTAGTCATCAATCTACCAATCAGAGGATCCGGAGCTTATAGAGTATCTGCTTTCCGCACTCATGGTTACAAAACCCGTCGCATGGCTATCGACAACGGAATCCCATTGATCACTGATATCAAATGCGCTAAGATCTTCATCCAAGCTCTGAATATGGTTGGACGTCGTCCAGCGATGAATTCTCTGGTCGACTGTGTCACCTCGAGAAATCTGAAACGTCTTCCGGGAATGGTCGACGTGCATGTTCATGTTCGCGAGCCAGGAGCAACTCACAAAGAAGATTGGCAGACGTGCTCTCGTGCGGCGCTCACCGGAGGAGTCACGACAATTCTCGCGATGCCGAACACTGCTCCTCCACTAGTTGACACAGATTCATTCTACGAAACTGAGAAACTCGCTTCATCGAAATCAGTTGTCGATTACGCACTTTATGTCGGAGCCACTCCGAACAACTCAAAATTCGCTGCTGAATTTGCCGATAAAGCTGCCGGACTGAAAATGTACTTGAATGAGACTTTCAGCACCTTGAAGATGGATAATATCTCCGATTGGGCAAAGGTAACATTTCTCATCGTTCGTTTTTTCAAAATGATTTTTACAGCACTTTGCCGCCTTCCCTGCGAACCGTCCGATTGTGTGTCATGCCGAGAAGCAGACACTCGCCGCGGTTCTTTGCGTTGCTCAAATGGCCAACCGCGCCGTCCACATCGCTCACGTTGCGACCGCAGATGAGATCAGTTTAATCAAAGACGCCAAGCAGAAGAGCTGGAAGGTTACTTGCGAAGTCTGTCCCCATCATCTGTTGTTGACCGAAGAAGATCTTCCGGAAGGAATTCGTGAGGTCCGTCCGCGGCTTGTCAAGCCAGAGGATCGTGCGGCTCTTTGGGAGAATTTGGAATACATCGACTGCTTCGCTACCGATCACGCACCGCACACTTGGGAGGAAAAGACTGGCAAATGTGGAAAGATTCCGCCGGGTTTCCCGGGTGTCGAGTACATGCTGCCGCTTCTCCTCACTGCTGTCCACGAAGGAAAGCTTACGATGAAGTTAGTGAAGAAATGTTTTCTGTGCAATATATAATTTTTCAGAGATTTGACTGACCGAATGTCGGTGAACCCGAGAAAGATCTTCAATCTCCCACAACAAGACGATACATACATTGAAGTCGACTTGAATGAAGAGTGGACCATTCCACAAAACGGAGGGCAGAGCAAGGCCGGATGGACTCCATTTGCAGGCAGAAAGGTCATCGGAAGAGTGCATAACGTTGTCATTCGCGGCGAAGAGGCATTCGTGGATGGAAGAGTGAGTCTGAATTGAACCGTTTTTATACAAGAATTAATTCAGGTTGTGGCTACCCCAGGATTCGGAAAAAATCTTCGTCTTTACCCGTACTCCAACGATCATTCCGGTGAAGGAGATTTTGAGCCGAGTCTGGACGCCATCATGCAGCCAATGACGGAGAGCTCGTCTGACGAACAAAGTCCACTTCACACTCCTCCACGTGCTCACACTCCAATTGCCTACCCAGGAGAGCTCTTAGCCAAGAATTGCATCAGTGTCAAGAACCTCGACAAGGGACAGATTAACAGAATCTTCGAGCTCGCTGACCGATACAAGCACGATGTGGAGAAGAGTCATCCTCTGACCCACATTCTGAACGGAAAGGTTCTTGTCAATTTGTTCTACGAAGTCTCCACACGCACTTCTTGTTCTTTCGCTGCTGCGATGCAACGACTCGGTGGATCCGTCATTTCGGTCGATAGTCAATCGTCTTCTGTTCAGAAAGGTGAAACTCTTGAAGACACGGTTCAGATTCTCGGAAACTACGGAGACATTGTTGTTCTGCGAAGTAAAGAGAATGGAGCTGGCGAGAGAGCTGCTCGCGTATGTGAACAGCCAGTTATCAACGGAGGAGATGGAACGGGAGAGCATCCAACACAGGCACTTCTGGACGTGTACACGATCCGACAGGAGATGGGAACAGTCAATGGACTAACCATCGCCCTCGTCGGAGATCTGAAGAATGGAAGAACTGTTCATTCACTGGCCAAGTTGCTGTGTTTGTACAAGGTATTTCAAGCACGTTTTAACTTTTTCTGAGCCAACATTTCATTTTCAGGACATCACGTTGCACTACATCGCACCAGCTGAGGAGCTCGAGATGCCGAAGGAAGTGGTTGATTACGTGTCAACCAGATCGAACTTCGTGCAGAAGAAATTCAGCAGTTTAGCCGAAGGCATCGCTCACGTTGATGTCGTCTACGTCACCCGAATTCAGAAGGAGAGATTTGCATCGCCGGTATTTCAACATCTTTCATAATAGTAACTTACAAATATCTTCTGTTCAGGACGACTATGACAAGGTGAAGGGAAGCTACGTAATTAATGCAAAGCTGCTCAACGAGGCCGCTAGAGAGGAGGAACAGCACCCGAACCTTCTCGTTCCCAGCCGTGCTCTCCCAATCGTCATGCATCCACTTCCACGTGTCGATGAGATTGCCGTCGAGCTGGATCACGACGAGAGAGCCGCTTATTTCCGTCAGGCCCGCAACGGAATGTTCGTCCGCATGTCGATTCTCTCGTTGCTCCTCGGCAGAGGTCATCTCTAAACATCCCCGTTTTCTCTTA
>LR564573.1:44265-55373 GCA_900536345.3 Caenorhabditis sp. 39 LS-2015 | reverse complement strand
CGCAAAGTTCCCATTGAAACAACTCACGTCGAGAACTGCTCGCCGGTGAGGTGATGCTCTGTTTGAACATCCGCACACTTCGTTCTGTTGGCATCAAGAAGGCCATCTCAGAGTTGCTTCCTTGCTCATCACACCACCAGAGAGCATGCTGAATTCCATCCACAATGTAGTGGTCGACTGCTTCGGATTCTACTTGTTGTTCTGGAACAGAAACCCGATCATATTCACATCCACATTTGAATAATTCTTACTTCTTTCCGTCGAATAAGCCGTTGACCAATGCCCCGTCCACGTGTCATGCATTCCTATCTCAATCCCCTCTCCGAGATTCGCCAAGAACATGCAGAAGTCAGAGCAAGTGTTCTGCACGTTGAGCTAAACAAATTCACTCATCAAACTTCTAAATCCAATTCTCCAAACTTACCGCGTTTTCTAGAATGTCCACCGCATTTCGCTGGCCCTCTTTTATGTAGAAAATGTGAGATGTGAGCTGGTTTCGAGCCGGAGTGCAATCAACAGCCTCGTGCAGATCACGGTAGAACTTGTCGCTCATCGAACTGTCGAGCAGCACAATTTCTGTTCCGTAGATCTTGTCGTTAATCAGGCCAAAGTCGTACAACATCATTCGGATCGAACTGCACTTGTCGACAGGGGTGAGTGGAACAACAAGCCGTTCTTCGGGGCGCATTCGCTCAAAAACGTTGCTTCTTCTTGCGTCGTCAAAGAAAGACCGCCCGTTCGCGGAGTTCTGTTGCTTCATTTCTTCGGCAATGGCTTCAGTTTCAGATGTTGATTCGAGATTCCGAAAAGCACTGTCACTGAAAAAAACAACTTCATTGAAATCGTCCACAGATCGACTTACAGTTTGCATGTATTCTTGTAGAACTCTGGGGGTATCACAAACTGCTCTCCGATTGACTTTTGAGGTGTTGGGCGATTAGGAGTATTAGGACCTGAAAAGTTCTTCGCTTGAACTGAATGGTTCGATGAGACTACTGTGGTGAATACAAACAAAAAACACGAAAGACCACCACCAAACAAACAAAAAGAGAACAATACCGTCAGAATCATAGCATAGTTGCTCTTCATCCGATTCTTCGAAAAAAACAGGCTGGGTACCGATGAAGGGTGTGGTGGCCACTCCAGTCAGGATCGAACCGGTAGTTACCAGAGATGTAAGGGCAGCAGGAGCGGTACGTGTGGTTACTGTAGGGAAAACGGAACACAGTGACAGAAGTGAGAAGGGGAAGAGAACGAATACCTTTAGAAACAACAGAAGGTTTATGCGGACTCGTTTGAGGAACTGAACTCGTCGATGTGACTGACATCTTTCCAGAAGTTTCAGAAAACATTGAAGTGTTAGCGAGGGAACATGAAACACAACAGTTACACAACAAAACATGCAGAGCCCAGTGCTAGAAAAAAAACAAGAACAAACCATCAAAACCGTCGGCAGTAGAGACTGCGGACATCGGTGTCATCGGCGGCATTCCCACATCCGGCTGATAGTTATCTGGCCGAGGACGCAGTTTCGCAACACCGGTGTTCGCTCCTTGCATAGGAGATCGTCGTACATACAAAACCGAAGCGCTGTCTGCAAGTTCATATTTTTCAGATCGAACATTTTTCGATGAAGACACACCTGATGGGATTTCTCCAATGTGGGATGCCTCATGTAGGGACAGAAGGGTGTCTCCGTTTACGAGAACATGCAGAAACTTCGACGCGTTTATACGATCAGAGCCATATTTGGTCATCAGACGGCGTTCGTCCCGGAGAGGTCCTGGTTTCCGACCGACCACACAGAATAAGGTGTACATCAGAGCTTCGGCAGCTTCGAGTACTCGCTGACTAGCTGGTTTCGGTTTGACCGTTTGATTCTTCGCGCCATCGGGACTCTGTAGAGCAACAATTGGAAAAGAATTATATATGATAATAGCTCACCGATTTGCTTCCAGTGACGCCAAGTTGAATAACGTCGCAAACCGTCCCAAGAACACCGACACATTCAGCAAGCAGAGGAGATGCTGTCAGCCAGACAGCGACGGCGTTGTAGGCAGCCACAACTGTCGAATGCAGATCCTTCGAGTGCATTGGTGGCGGTTTATTGAGTTGCTGCTCGATAAACCGGCACAACGAGGCAATGACGAGCGTTCCAGTTGAAACATCCACTGAAATATCAGCAACGAGGATGAGAATTTTGACATAATTAAAAACGTACTGTTGTTAAAAAGAACCGTATGGTGAACATGAGAAATGCAATTGAGCACATCTATGATTGCAAGAGCAGTGCAGTGATCAATAGTTTCGATGCGTCCAAACTTGTCACAAATCGCCGATAGAACTCCTCGAACTATCGAGGCACACAATCCTTTCTCTGGTTGTCCAGAACTACTTGCAGTCGTTGATATCCTGATCATCTCCTTCGTTTGCTCCTCATTCAGACCCAAATCAAACTGACAACTTTCTTCAACGAGTACGGCACACAAAGCAAGAGCAATGTGCAGGTTCGTTGGATCTGTCTCGTTTCGAACACTAAACATCAATGTTTTGAAAATTCTGGATCGAAGATGTAGATATGTGGCAGCGTTTGATTTGAGACCGTTCGCTTCAGCAATTTCTGCAAGAAAAAACATATAAGAAGAACGCACAAGAGCGGAATCTTACGTGGGATCTTGCTCATTCCAAAAGTTGTTGGCCAGCAGATAACGGAAGATAAGGCTCTGAGACATGCTCTCCGAACTTCCACTTCTGAGATCGACGGATGCAATCGAAGCTTCGAACTTTCGATCATGACAATATCCAAAGCGAAAAGGAAGTGCGGGAGGAGGCTCTCGATTCCGGGAAGTCCCAGACGAAATAGATTACGGCCGTAATAGAAGAGTGTGCAGAGCATCACCCTTTCCTTTTCGACTAAAGTTTGGAACAGTGTTGCGTAGAAGTTTGCGAGCTGTGCATTCGGAATCTTCTCATTCGATGATTTCGATGTTATGATTCTAATGAGTGAGGCAAGTGCTGCAGCTCTTCCAGCAATCACTCCATCCACGAGATGGTAATCCTCCGCGTGTTTTTGCGAATGACCTCCAGCTGTGCTCGTTGAGCTCATAACGTCTGATTCACCAGCCACGGAAGAGCAAGAACTGCCTGAACACACAACAAGCGAGTAATATGATTGCATAGAGAAAATACTCACCGACACTTTTCCTCCTTCCAACTGCAGCATGGGCTGACAATCCGGTACTGTCTGTCCGACCCATCATCGGGCTCATAGCGTCCGGAATGTCGTCCAAATCTACCGAATGCAGCGAGAGTCCGGAAATCACATCTGAAATTATGAATTTAGATAAGAAGATGGAACTCATGGTATTGTTCCTAGACAGTTTCTATCTACCACCTACATAGATCTGCGTTTTGAAGTGCTAAAAACGGCTGAGATCCCCAGCCGGGATGGGAAGAGTTAGAGACGGCCAGTTCGTAGAGGAAAGAACGCTTCGAAAAGCCATTCTTTGCCAATAGCGGCTTCCGATCGTGTCGTCGACCGGGGCACGAATGGCCCCGATGACGACGGATAATCGTCGTGGTGCAAGTCGACGGAAGCAGATCGTTGATCGACTGACTGAATTCAGAATCAAACGTAGACGAAGAAGTGGTTTCGCAATAACGAAACGGGCACGGCGACGAGAGGCGTCAAGGTGATGCTAGGCAACAATGCGAAAGTTACAATTGGCAGGTCTATTTCGCAATCCTAGATGGATGAATTTGACAGCATAGGATTGGAGCGATTGAGTGCAATGGACCGACCGAGAGAGGCAACTAATCTCTTCTCTCTGTCTCGCCCCGTGTTTCCCGAATCGAAGTGTGTTTCTCTCCGTGAAACTCGTTTCTGTCTCACTTTCTATTCCTCATCAACTACCGTACTCCCTAATTTCCCTGTACATATAAATAAATAACCGCGCAAACACGCGGCGAAGGGTACTGACTGGGAATTGAGTGAGGAGAAGTGCGAAGGAGAACAGTGAAAGATTCTCGCCTACTAAGAAAATGGACGCTATTGAAGAATGATTTCAATGCGAACGAAATGGATTAAAAAAAAAGAACCGATTCGATCAGTTGGACGGCCTTCGTCAGTACTAATATGTAAAATAGATGTGAAAAGGGATCGTTGTTTTCGTTTTCCATTAAAACGAGAAGTATGTTTCCGCATGTCACTTCTGCCTGCCTCGTCCGTTCGGCTGAAACGACGATGCAAACAAAAAAACGGGAAGACGCGCCCGCGAACAACATAGAAGGAATAGGATGTTTTCAAATGATGGACGACCAAACGAGAAAATAATGAAGGCGAGAGCGGTGTCGGCGAAACAAGTTGTGTACTCAGAAGCTGCGAGCCGCCTCTAATCTGAGCTGGTAAACCAACTTTCGTAAGGTGGTATGACGTGGAAATCAAACTGATGTTTGGAAATACCATAAGATACAGAAAATACGCTCAAATTTTCAGATAAAAAACTCGATAAGTCTCTTTGTGATTCTTACCTATCAATGGTTGTAGTTAGAAAAATGGAATACTGAAACAGAAGAAGTAGCTAGTGAAAACTTCGGAATAACCGTAACTAGATGGACGGCAGTGTTCGATGGGCGGAAACACGATTATAGCCGGCGTGACCATACAAGAGAGAAAGAAATTCGACCAGTACTTGCTAAAAAGGAAGGTATCGAATACCGTGCCGGCAATTGCATTATGCGAAATGGTAAGTGCGCTTTCGATAGAGACGCAAGTAAACGATGCATGCCTATAGTTTGAGGGCAGATTCTATGCCGTATAAACACATTCATAATTGAACATACTTCAGAATGCGAGCGCATTTACAAATCTACATTCAACAGATCAGGCATCTTACCTAGCTATCTATCGGCAGGTAGCGCAGAACAGTTAGCCGATAGGTATACGTTCTCCGACTCTTAGAGGCGCTCGCCGAGTTGTCTTCTATTTCTCGGCTGCCACAAAGCGAACAAATGAACAAACAATACGGTGGCGGACAGACCGAATCCCGACGGTTGTGACATGTTTGTGGCTCGCCGCAGAGAGAATGCAGCTCCTCACGGTTTCCCGCATATGTCAAGCGCAACTTTTCGAGCTTATCTCCGAAAATGGAGCCAAGATCCAGATTATAAGACTCAGCCACTGTTAATCTTCCCAGATTTTCAGTTATTTTGAATACGTTCGAAGGTGAAATATCGGAATCTTTAGGAAAATGATTCTCTATGAACTAACTCGTATCTGTTCTTGACATCCGAAACAGCCATCTCTTCCAGGTGGAACTGTTCGGATCTGCGTCCATTACGAGACCAGTTACAGTAAACAACAGAATAGATTGACAGCCAAATTTGCGATTCAAATGAGGGAAAAGAGAAACCTGCGATGAGTCGCCCGATTTCAATTTCAATGTCTCTTCCGAACCGAATCAATATCAGCTATAAAAATAGAGAGGAAGCAGTATGCAGCCAACTGCGGGCACAATACCGTCATTGTTTGCTGTCCAACCATTTCATGTTCATTTCCGAATAGGTCTCTGCTGGTTTCGTTTCGCTTCGTTTCGCATGATACATGTATCATGGGTTCAGAGCAAAGATCTGATGAGCACGGACTCTTCTCTGTTTGGGGAACGCCTTATTCGGCTCGCCTCTGTGACTGTTGACGGACGGACCGAAACAATCGGATGGAAAGAAGGAAAGGGTAAACACGTGAAATATCTATCTAACCCAACACTGACTGTGATTGTGATCCTCCGGCTCGCGTAGGAAGAGCAGTTTTGAGGTGAATCGTGCGACCACTTCATTGAGTTGAACCGAGAACGGCTGTTGGTGTGGAGGTGGCAATGGCTGGTGGGGCTGTTGAAGATGTTGATGAGGATAATTAGTCGGTTGAAAACTTGGATACGAAGCAGTGTTGGAAGAAGGAGTAAAAGTAGGCTGCATGATCCAAACAACCACTTACAACATCTGGAGATTAGCGATTGAAGAATGGAAATCGACACGATTTCTGCTATCAGGAACAAGAAAAGAAATATGTAAGAGAAGAAATAGGTTAAGACGAACACTGACGAGATGGAATGATGAGAAGAACACTGGAGGTGTGAAAATGGAGAACAGTCGATAATCCAAAAAAACTATTTAGCAGGGTGGACTGGAAAGATATGAGTCGAGAGGTAAAGTGAAGAGGCACGAGATAAACACGGAATGAAGTGTGGGACTGAGGAGGGAGCGGGCGCCGAAGAAGCACTCTGATGTGCCGCGGCGGGCCGAGAAAGTCGCGAACCGTTTATGAGCGTCCCGCCTCGCCGCCGCTCTCCGGTTTGTTTTCTTCTCCCTCTGCTGCTGCTGCATCATTCCACCCCCATCAAAGGTCAATAAAAAATTTGAAAAAGATGGTAATTCGTTTGAAGAAAGACGTCTTTGTATTCATCTGGGATAATTGTGGAGGTTCATACTGGATCTTTTCTCCGGTTAAAAGGTGGAAAACCCACACGCACACTCATTCTTGAATCGAACCAAACCTGGCGTGCGGCGCGACCAGGTAATTATGAGTATAGTGCTTTCCCCGGAGATGGTGGGCGGATACAAATTACCGAAGCAGGACACTAAGATGGAATAAAAGAAGAGAGTAGACGGGCCGTTTCATGAAGGGAACCACTGATCCTACACAATACGAGAAGGACAATTTCTTTCCCTCAGCGGGCGGTCACTATTTGATCACTTCACAAACGAACGCGATTAAAAATGGCCTTGATGAGGGACGACGCGAGGATAAACTCGAGTAAAAAAGAGAGCGGACTGACGGATTAAACCGAAACAGTGTGTGATTATGCATTGAACACGCACTTGCCCAACTTCCCAAAGTCTACCCCGGTCAATCGGACAGGCGAATTACCACTTGACTTCTTTTTAGAAAAAGACGACAGAGATTCGATTCATTCATTCGAAATCCGGAAGCTATTCAAACACAAAAATACAGAAAAGTGCGTCATTAAAAGTTATTTCAATAAGCGATCATGAGAATCATAAAGTCCGAATGATTTGAAACTCTCACCTTTAAAATCATAACTAAGTCGATGCTCGTTCAGAGAAAGCGCCTGTTGACGCCTTCTGCGCGGCGGAGCAATCGGAGTAATTTTGATGTGGAAGGACGTGCGTCCGCCAGTAGAACACACGTTGGTGGGAAAGCGGTAGATAGGTGCTAGTGGTCGTCGACAAACGTGATACGCATCTCGTGCGTCCGACGACGATGTCTCCAATATCTCTCGCGCCTCTATTCGTTCATCCACTTATTCAGTAGGGTGAAACCAGTTGTATGTCAACAGAATTAAAACGTTCACTGCTTTTCTTCGGTTTCTTCGAAAAAGTTCACACAGTTTCAGCAGAGAATATGAAGACGTTAGGCGCGGAGAGAGATGAATTGAGGAAGAGAAGATGGCAATCGGAGGACGCCGAAAACAGCAAACACAGATCGATGAGAGCGATGCGACGACCGTGTTTGTTCAAACGAACCAGTCAAGCTTATCACACACCTATCACCGACAGTTTTCGTATTGATACGCAAGACCAAGTATATAGATATGCCACATTTCCGAGACATTATGTAGCATTGGAGCCAGAAAGAATGGGAACTAACCATCAGAAACTCCGTCATTGTTCTTCTTCGCGTTAGCAGAGTGACCATTTCCAGTGACTCGAGATGAACTGCATGGCGAGTTGACTATCGCAAACAGCCAGTCTCCAAGCAGGTTGAGCATTCGATCCGTTTTCGGTCTCCTTGATCCGACATATGGCATTGTTGCTTGATTCGCTGAAATACAAGTTGAACGATTTATATACAATAAAAATTCGACTCACCCATTAGGAAATTTGTGACAAACCTCTGAGCTGATCTGAACGGCGAGTTGATGTCATTCAACAAATGACTGTGCTGCGACGATCCTATCCCGCCAGATGTTCTCGATACTTTCATTTCGTTTGGGTGAACCCCTGCAAAGAGAACATTATTTTGAAAAACAAAAAGCGGTATCACCTGCTCGAAGGGTTGAATCATGACCACCAGCTGGTGCGGACACTGTCGAGTTGGAAACTAGTTGGCTGATGCTCTCTCCGACGTCATGATGAACTGACGTTTCCGGGATTGGTGCGGATTTGTAGGTCAACGTTGAAGAAGTTTGTTCGGACACCCGACTTTGACTTGAAACGTTGACAGAATCCGCGACAGACACAGTTCGGTGGGATGGGTCTCTGCTACGATCTGAACGTAGAGGAATGACAATAAGACAGAAAATGAAGGAACTTACCATTTACAGTCATCATTCTCTGATCTCTCCTTATATCGCTGGAAACAGTGTGAGTTGACAATGCTCCGGTGGTGGTAGTCGTCGAAGTCTTAGCAGAAGCTGTAGAACCCGAAGACATGGAAACAGGTCCCTGTCCGCCATCCACCAGAACCTGTCCAACTGCTCCACCCAATGATACATATCGAGATGAATCTCCGGCGGTGGATGTAGTTCTCTAAAATACAATCACAGTGGTCACGTAGCAGAAAGATTCCTCACGTTCGTATGATGACTCTGTACATCTGTGAGTACCGATCCGGTTCTCGTACCCAAGGTTGTCTTCACGTCGGCTTGGTAGTTTCGAAGGTCGGTCGCAACTCGAGAATCTCCTGAGAATAGAAAGACTGCTTTGGTTATGAAATGCACGGAACGAACCGTAAAAAAGATCGACCATCCTTTGCAGAGTCACCGCTGCAAGGAAGAAAGAAACGCCTTGAGCAGCAGATGAACTGGCCATTTCAAAGTTCGTCGTGGAAATACTGGAAGACGTACGACGAGGTGCGTTGCCATCTTGAATATTCGTTTGCTCATTGCAAAAACATAGATGTACTCTTACTCAAACACAGGTTCCTGGTCGCATCGTGACTCAGAATCTTTGCTGGAGAATCCAGAAGACACAACATGTTAAACCAAGTTCTGTAGAGAAGATGCACCTCATTCTCGTCTTCATCTGAGGACAACGGGACATTGCCGAATGGAATCACACTTTCATCGGCTGAAAACGTGCGTTAATTCAACTTCTATCTCATGTATTCAAAAAACTCACAAACATCAATCTTCAGATAGTCCTCTCCGTACATTTTCCGACAAACCAAAACAGAAAGTCCGAGGATTTTCTTCGCCCAACACTCGATTATCGGGACCTAAACAGTTTCACTGTCATTTGGTTTCCAATTGTGAAAAAACGCACGTTATGTCTCCATCGTCTCGCCAAGGTTGCCAGTGAGCTCCAGTAGGTGAGAGACGGAATGTGTTCATTGATAACTGCATTCAGCCACATATCGAACAGAGTGTCGGCTACCCGAATGCATGTCCGCGTTCCCATTTCTTCCGTTGCATTCGGCTCGCACAATAAAATGTCGGCACTGTTCAGCAGAAAACTCAGCGATCTAGCCCACACTTCATCTTGGTACTTTCTGCTCGAGTTCTTCGTGAGGTTTTTCAAAGAATCGAGAACCATTTCAATCTCGATTGATTGCCGTTCAATAGCTAATCCACGCGGAACCTGTGTGCCTGACGAAGACGTCAGAGTGTAGTCGAAGTCATCTTCTCGTCGACAGAACACCCAACGGAGTGCATCAATTATGTTCCTGGAAATGAGTTCCATTAGTTATAGATCATTTTGAATCTGAGTGCAACCTGAAGTATTTTTCTGGAGTTGCCAGCAACGGAGTCGGAATGTTGTTGTCCGGAGTATCGCATAATGCTCGGAGCCAATGCAGGTAAATCCGAACAGCGCCTGGAAAACTCGAGTTTTCAGAGTGTAAGAAGGTCTTTGTTACACCTTACGTTACTCATTTTCACCCAGAAACGCAAAAATTCAAAACTGCTGTGAAGAAATAGTAAATTACGCTTGCTGAAATGCGGGTTTTTGCTAAGCTAACGTAAACACAACCACTTGACTACAAATTCACAACTGTTTACGATACAATCCAATTCCCAAATCCGTAAATCTAGCTAACCTTTTAAAGTTTCGTATTCTCTGCTGGTGGCGAAAGAAAGAGTGAGCGAGTGATTGAGCACTTGCATGCACCATTTCAGATGCTCTTCATTGTTCAGCCGTATTGACCCTCCATTTTCGTCGGCATCCGACCTCGTCAATTCGTACAATAGGGACGAGGCAACAGACTGTGATGTGGCCCTGAATATTCCATTTTCGATGATGGTCAAAGGAACGGAAGATATTCTCAAGCACTTACTTGGTAAACAAGTCAAGAATGCTCGAGTTGAGGTCCGAGAACTCGAGAGCCGGCCATTGCTCGTACATATCGCCGCATAAACGAACCTGAAATGTAGGCGTTGAATGATCGATTAATAGAAAAAAGAAAGAGGTTCGGTTACTACGGTTTCGTTTTCAAGGTTGTTTTCTATTTTCTATATGTCGGGAAGAGGTTCGATCAGATAAGGCGCTCGATGGACAGCAATCAATCAAATTAGAGATTTCCAATAGCGGAACTTCTTGGTAAAAAGGAATATTGTAACAGAAATGTAGCAAGAGGCTAATGAATAAGAGCAGTGAAATGGTATGAATTACAAGAGGAAATAGGTCAAAAGATTGTAGAAAACTTTGTCAAAGGTGACGAATATATCGGTGTACTTGTGACCGCGCGACCGCAGCGCAAGACACTCTTCGCCGAGAGAATGGACAAAAACGTACGTTTGCGCGACCGTTTACTAACTTTCGGCACTGGGCAATGGCGGCCCGGGAGGCTTTTATCAAAACGAGAGATGGATCTCTCGACGGTCAGAGAAGGCCAATTCGTTAAGTGAAAGCGGGCACTTTTCGCGGCTGTTCCGATAAAGTTCGATAGACATTCAATTCGGAAAAGAAAAGAGAACAAGAAAAAACAAAAAAATGACTTTCCAAAGTGTAAATTTAGCTTCAAACTGAAATGGGCAAGTCAGATCTGATCAGATTGAAAAAAAAACAGAAGCACTGTATTCCGAGAGTAGTACACGGCTCGATTGTTTTTGAATTGCTAGTCCGCGAGAGTTCGGCCACGCAATTCATTAAAT
>LR564573.1:26274-43624 GCA_900536345.3 Caenorhabditis sp. 39 LS-2015 | reverse complement strand
TTCAGTGCAAAAATCTTTTTCCCGCGCTCGACCTGGCAGGGAAATGCAGGCGCGCTCTACCGCACTGCAATTCCGCAATTGGAACTTTGGGGCGCCGTGGAGCGTGCGAAACGATTCGAGCCCGTGAGCGAGAGCACGAGAGAGAGGGACAAAGCAACGTACCAATGTTACTGAGTCGGAGGGAGGGAGACAAAAGTTTCGAAAAAGAGCATAGGCAAATAAACACAAATTTTCCCTCTCATGAGAAATTTCAGATTTTCAAATGCAGTGGTACATCTTGCTATCCGATGTTCATTCCCTCCCATTTCGCAGCAGGAGTTCGAAAAACTGGAAGTAGAGTTCCGCGCGGCAAAAACAATGCATTCATCACCGAAAGAAGAGACAAGACTCACCTTGTTGTAACCAGAAAGTAGCGAAAACTTTCGCATCGTCGTCCGAAACATTTCAGTTTCATTCAGAATTTCTGCAAAAACGATATAGGGAAGGACTTTTGGAAACATTTTTAAAGGGTTACTGGTATAACGAAGAGAGAAAGAGAGAAGAGAAACAGAGATAAGAATTGGTGGGACGAACAGGAAGAAAACAGGCGACGGCACGGCTCGGTGGGTGATAAAAATGGCAATGGCAGTGAGTCATGCTCATTTCTGGGCGACACACCACCAAACACTTGTTTGTTCTCTTCCATTCTGGGTTCGTTTAATTGGATACGTTTCTTTCTTTGCACAATACATTCGAATACCATATAAAACTGAACTTTCTCTTTGCCTCCTCCTTTTTACACTTTTGGCTTCATATTCCTGGAAAAGAAAACATAAAGCGACACGGATCTTTTGGACAACATAATCGAAAACGGCCGACAATAACACAGGGTCTAGACACAAATCGATGTACTTGTTGCCACGTCACGAACGAATTCGATTAAGCAAATGGAAATTATCAGGAAGAGACACTCGCCCTTTGACGGACACATTAGCGATCCCGGCGAGGTCAGTGCAGAAAAGGTGACAAAGGAGAAGACGTCGGATGGATGAGTGGACGAGGCTTGTGGTGCCGACGGACTTGAGAGGAGAGGGGAAAAAGAGAACCAATATTTCATGGACTCCGCATAGAAACTCTCGGTTCATGTTTTATTGTCATGACGAAATGCAAAATGGACGAAAATAGAACGGAGTTGTTATAAACATTGGGAAAAGTGACAAAGTTGAATGGGAAGATCCTGGATAAGTTGTGTGTAGAGATTGTCTTGTGGAACATTTTTCGGTGACAGATTCGGTAGACATTCCGGTCATAAAATGGTTAATGATCCCCCGAGAAAGTTGTTCGTTTTGAGAATTGATTGGAATCTGAATAAGCAAATAAGACACCTTTTCACAGAGAATCGTCGTATTTCAGAATGCAAGCTGATCAGAAACGTGAAACAGCTCAGGAGATTGTTCTTCCCTTGTGCCCTCAACATCGGCTGTGTTCCAATCCAATCTGCAACTCATAAACATCCATAATTTATTTTCTTTGCCCGGAACCTGAAGTCGAATAATATTGCGCGGATCATTCCTGCCCTTCCCTTAAAAAACAACCTCCTCTCTCCTTCTCTCCGACATGTCAACCATTTTCTGCGACTCATTTCGTCAAAAAGGGCGGTGAAAAACCGAGGATACGGCGTGCGATAAATGGTGCGATAAGCGTCAGGTGCGGCCGCTTCCAGTTCCAGTGCCATCGGTCTCTCAGATCTCCCTCTCTCCATCTTTGTATACATTCTCCGATGGTTGTTGTCCCGTACCGCAGTGGCTTATAATCCTCAGGGAGCTGCTCCGCTCTGATCCGTTCGGTCTTAAATCTCTCGTCCGTTTTGTATTTGCCACACCGCTTCACTAGTTCGCTTTCATTACCAGTTTGCATGCGGATTTGTTCCACTCTTGGCCACCTTCGCCTCCTCAAACAACACCTGCTTCTTCTCCTCCTCCTCATCCTTCCCCTTTTTCTTCTTCTTCTTGTTCATCTGAATCTCATCCAACCGGTTCGATTATTCCCGTGAACCCACCCAATCCTCCACAAGAACTCTCATGCTACTTTTCCCTTGTCGCCCTCTCCGTCCAAATGTTGATGACAGCCTTTGGCGCAACCGTTTCGTCGGCTGCCAGAGGTGTCTTTCTGTCTGTCTGTGTTGTGGTTGGTCAAAGTGATGGAACTGTGAGATTGTGAATAGCCTTCGAAGAGTGAGAGGACAAGTGTTGCCAAACGGAATATTGTATTTTAAGCGCAGATTTATGATCGTCATCGTCGCCCCCTCCGGCCCCTCCGCCGCTATTCTTTCAACTTTTGAAAGGATCCCCCGGTTTCTGCTTCGACACTTCAAGTCGTTTAGCAATTCAATTCAATGTTTCCTCCTCTTCCCAGCTGGATGAATGTCAGGACTTAGTCACACCAAAGTGCTGCTGTTTTCCTTTTCCCTGCAGATATCGTTATCCTGCCTCCTTCTCCTGCTGTTCATGTTTTCCCATAATGTTCACAAAAACGCATTTTCTTTCCACTTGACTGATAAACACCTCACACTTCATCCTCATCCCACCAGCATGAACTTGTAAATACATAAACTGGTTCACCCTCCCCCCCCCCTTCTCCTTTTTCTTTATATCGGCTATATAGTTGTGGCTTTGATATATTTGGAAAGAAGAGACAGAAAGGAACCTCCACAAATAGATTCACATTCTGTCCCAGCCACTTTCCCCCTGCAAGACACTTTGATATTACGAATTTTAACCTGAAAGGCAGCTCCACGACGTCTTCTGATGGACGGAGAGTGGATCGGAAGATCAAGACATTTCTTTGAATAGAATAGCGGAATTCCCTCTCTTTCCCTACTCAAACACATCTTCCTCTGTTCTTCTTTTTATGATCCAATCGAGATCCCATGTTTGCTCAGAATCGAGAGTCCGTTTTCCTTTTCCTTTTCCAACCAGTCTTTCCTTTTGATTACCCGCAATCCTCATTCGTTAGGTCACATCTGACAAGGGGACCACCGTTTCGCAACGTTGCCACGAACCGGTCGAACCGTGTTTTTTGGCCGCCCGTTTCGGCCAATCCACCTCACTCACTCACTCGCATTCGAATCGGCCACTCTTCTTCTCATCTGCTTTTTCTTTTCTTCTCCCCCGCTTTCCAGCCTAATGACGATCGTAAAACATACCGTTTCCGGCTTAATGTACAACCAATTTCTCCCGAAATGCAAACTTTTCCAAAGGGACAATGCGAGTCATAAACTCTGCCTACCGTATCCCCCTTACGGGTTCCTCCCCTTCTCACTGACCAAAAGTCTCGATTCTGTTTTCGTTTTCCTTCTGGTCACCTGTCCCTGTCGTCATCACTTCGGTTCGCATTCCAGAGCCATCAGTTTCAACCACTTATTACTCTTTCTCCTCTTCCGCCGCTGTCACCATGCAACCGGTATTCCCGTTTTGTTTCTCACGAGAATAGTCTCACGAAGAACGCGAAAAAACGAATGTTTCCGGTCAAAAATGATGGACAAGACGGGGGCGAAAACATCGTGACGGGAGGGCAAGCAGCATAGCAGCACTCGAATGAATCGTCCTCCTTCGCTTCCCCTCTCCTCCTTTCCACCGCTTCCGTCCACTTCCAGCAATACTCTTCTTCACTTTCTCCCCGTTTTCCATTCCCAAACCGTTGCTTTCGTTTCCCTTAACTGACTACTTCCCCACTCCGAATCCTATTATAAACACGCTCTTCCACGCGTTTCTCTTTCTTCTTCTCCTAATACTTTTCTTTTCGTCTTCTCCTCCTCCCTCCTGTCTAATTCGGTTGCGTAATCCGTCCGAGTTCAAGTTTTACCCCATAAACTGCGTACTTTCCGTCTCATTAGTCCGGGGAGTGGCCATTTGTGTGGACGCCTCCGTTTTTCTCGCTTCACCTCTCCATTCTCACTTTTTACACAGTTCGTCAGAGTGCCTGACTGACAGTATGTCTGTCCGCCACGTCTTCCTCCTTCTCATGGCACTCGGCCCTCAACTGGTTCTCTCGGGAGTGCTGCTCACCTTCCCTCAGGCCAGATTCCCTCCCCTCGACTACCTTCCAGATGACCTCACTCAGCCACCTTGTGGAGTTCCCAAACCTACAAAACGTAAGATTCTTCTTGATTCTAGACGATCAACTTCTTTCCCATTCCAGCATTCTATACCACATTCCATCTCGGAACCACTTACAATGTCACCTGGATCACACCATCCAATTCCAATGTTAGTTTATCAACACACAAATTGTATTTAATAATGATTTGTTTGTCTTTCAGAGTACCTACCGTGTCCGCCTCGTAGATTCTGATGGACTGACCGTCGAACAGTACCCTGGACTTCTTCCAGCAGATGGAAACATTCAATCCATCAAACTCAGATCGCCCTGCGAACAGTGCATGCTGCTCGTCGAACAAGTCATGTCTAATGGCAAGGTGTTCCGTTCTTGTGCAGATGTCAATGTTGTCAATGGAAATGGTCAGTGATTGATAATTGTCAGACTCATGAATATTATTTTTCAGTAAAAGATGAAGAGCAGTGCAGTCAACGTGGCAGTTTGATGAACACTACTTGTCAGTGTGAAAGTGGATTCACTGGAGATCAGTGTCAACATTACGGTAGTTGTTAGTAGAATATCGGAAGCATTCTCCATTTTTTCCAGCTCACTGTGAAACCAGCGACGATTGTCTAAATGGAGGAATTTGCGTTGAGCAACCGGATTCTCTGGTCAGGAAACGATGCTTCTGCTCATATGGATTCTTCGGGCAGCGATGTGACCAAAGTGAGTCATTTGCAATCATCGTTCCTATTCTGCTCTTTTTTTTAGAATTCAACTCTCAAAGTGATCATTGCTTCGCTTACGACGAGCCGGTGGCTGCGGACTTGCCACTTTATGGAATGTTCAACCCAAGATGCTACCAACGACACGACCTTTCCGCCGAAGACAGAATCTACTCGCGGCGAGTCGACAACGAAGTCGAGGTCATCATGGACTTCTCCACGGAATCTTGGATGTCACTGGGGTGGCGACCAACGGAACTCAGCACATCTTGTCGGCTGTTCCCGATTCTGGAGGACACCAGAGGAAGATCGAACGAAATGGATGAGGTGACTCGGAGAGAGTTCGTGGCGAAGCCGGTGATGCCGAAAAACAACGGATACAGTAAGACATGGACAACCTTTGCTAGTGTACATTTCTGTATTTTCAGCGGAACTCGGACTGAAATCTTCTCTTCACCCAATGGATTGTGTCGATGTCATTATGGCTTCGGTGCGGAAGGGACGCCTGTTCATCTCCGACTTCTATTCTCGAGACCGGTCAACTGCTCTGGAAGACTACTGGTATGATGGAGAAATGAGTCTCTCCGCAGCTTACGGAACACAAATGGACGGGCGGTCCGTTGTCATGTTCCGTAGAGAGCTCAGAGGTTTGTCATGAATATATACCGAATTGGAAACGATAGTTGCTCTTTAGAATTTGAACCAACTGACCATCCTCTCGGACCAAACGAGATCTTGGTTGTCTGGTCGAAAGGAGACAGTCAAATGGGAACCAGTTTCCACGGAACGAACCGAGGAGTCGAGAAGTTGCGGCTGGCAGAGACTGTCAACGTGACATTCGAGCAGCCATCGCCACCTAATGAGCTCGCTTTCGGAGTCAAGAACGTCGTCCAAGGTAAGTGTTTCTTATGCTCTTATTCCCTTCACCATTGCCCATTTGCAGATCGTCTCGAGCCGATGACCGTCTCGACTCGAACCACAATGGACAGTGTTCCTTCTTCCGCTTCTTCCCCCATTCCTTCATCGTCCGCAACTCAATCGAGAATGACCACTCCCTCCCCGCCGACCACTACCTCACCGGACAACTCACCGTCCGCCTCCTTCAAACTTGTTCCCCTTATTCCGCTGATCTTTCTTCTTTTTTAACTTCAATACGTTCCTTGAATACTTACAAAAACCGGTATCCGTTAATTATGTATAAATAGATTCTGATTTGGCACACGGTTTCAGAGTTTGTGAATAGTTTCCGAGTTGAGGATTTGCGAGAGTCCAAGAGTCCGTACGCGCAGAAACATCGTTTTAAGATCCACATTTTAAAAGTTTTATGAAAACAAGAACAATAAATAAAACTAAATACTACACTAAAACAAAAAAAACAAATCTTCTTTAGTTCTTATTCAGAAAACGTTATTAATATGACTCTAATCGTCCGCCACTATTCATGCTTCCAAACGTTGGCCGTCGATTTCGGCAGTTTCTGTGTCCCGTGCTCGATGAGATCTGCTGCTCGTTCTGCCATCATGATGACCGGAGCATTCAAGTTTCCGCTGACGATCGACGGCATGGCGCTGGCGTCAACGACCTGAATAATAGAATGTTGCACGCTTCAGTTTCAGAGCTCACCTTCAAGTTTTTCGTTCCATAGACACCCATGGTTTCGGGATTCACCACTGCCATCTCATCTGCTTCGGATCCCATTTTACACGTGCATGACGGATGGTATGCCGATGCTGCCTTTTCCTTCACAAACTGATCAATGTCTGCATCCGATTGACATTTCTCTCCAGGAGCCAGTTCCTTTCCGCGGAACTCGTCGAAAGCTTTAGAAGCAAACAGCTCTCTCGACAACCGGATGCACTTTCTGAACTCTCTCCAGTCCGCATCCTCGTCCATGTAGTTGGGATTGATGATCGGGGCACGTCTTGGATCCTTGGATTGCAACATGACATATCCACTCGATTCGGATCGCATCGGACCGACGTGTAGTTGGTATCCGTGGCACGTTCCGTTGGTTCTTCCATCATCATGAACTGTTGAGGGCAAGAAGTGGAACTGGATGTCCGGATGACTGACTGTCTCATCAGATCTTGCGAATCCGCCAGTTTCCAAATGAGAAGAAGAACCCAATCCCGTCCGTTTGGTAAACCACTCGAGACCTATTTTGATCATATTATGCGGGAACTTCCAAGAACTCTTGTTGTACAATGTGACTGGTTGCGTGCACTCTTGCTGAACGTAGATCTCCAGATGGTCCTGAAGGTTTTGCCCTACTCCAGGAAGATCGGCAACAAGTGGAATCTCGTGGGATCGCAGATGAGCAGCAGGTCCAACACCACTCAACATCAAGATCTGCGGTGTGTTGATGGCTCCTCCAGACAGAATGACGTCGCCTTGGCAGTAGACCTTCTCGCGACTGTACGAGTCGATGCTATCTGTTCCGACAAAGTTCAACTTGCGGATGAACTCGATTCCGATCGCCTTGTTTTTGTCGAATAGTACTCGGGTGCAAGTGATTCCAGAAGACGTGATGAGGTTCGGTCGATTCAGAATTGGATGGAGATACGCTTTTGAAGCACTCCACCTGCAGAAATAGTATCATCAAGGGAGCAAATCAATTTATCTCTTACCGTTCTCCCTTGTGGATCGTCATGTCCATCGTGGAAATGCCTTCCTGCTTCTCCCCGTTCATATCGCTCGTCTTTCCAAGTGGATGGTAGTTTCCGACATTGAGCCACGCTTTGTGCAATGGATTCTCGGCATCTCCCCTGCTCACATGCAACGGTCCACTGTTTCCTCGATACGGATCCGTTTCCCCCGTGGAATGTGAATATGTCTCCGCTTTCCTGAAGTAAGGCAGACAGTTTGCATAGTTCCATCCACTGGCGCCTTGTTTCTCCCATCGATCGTAGTCAAATGCGTGTCCGCGCACGTAGCACATTGCATTCAGCGTCGAACTGCCTCCCCAGACTCTGAATTTGAAACTGTTATCATTCACAGCACGAGCATCTGTTGAATACCTTCCTCTCGGCCAATAAAACACTCGATCTCCCATATTCTTCTGAGCCGTCGTGTGGTAGTGCCAGTTGTAGGTGTCCGAGCACAGATTGTACATGAGAGCCGCCGGCATGTGTATCCGCCAGTCCCATTTGTGATCCACGGGTCCGGCCTCGATCAGGAGAACTCGATTCGACGGATTTTCAGTCAATCTGTTGGCTAGAAAAAACGAAAAACAGATGTGAAATGTGTGTTTCCGTACCCAAAACACAGCCGGCACTGCCTGCTCCGACGATGATATGAGTCGGTTTGTTCTGCTCGATATCCGCCGAGAAACTGCCCTCCCTCATGGATTCTTTCCAGTTGAAGAGCCGCTTCGTCGTACAATGCAAGGAGCGCCTTGCGTGGTTTTGCAGCATCTTTGCGTGGTTGAAAAGAAGGAAATGGCGTTGAAAAACTCAAAATATCAGCCGAAACAACTTTTTTAGTGACGTAGCCACGAGTAAAGCTAAAAAATTTAAATATATTTATCACAGCGTGACACGAAAAGGATGCATGAAAAGGGGAAGGGAAAGCACATACACAAGAGCCAAGGACTCTTGAAAATAGATTAAAAGTTGATATCCTCAGCAGGAACTACATATAGAAATCTAGAGTTACTTACATAACGCTGTTTGTACACTAAACCGGTTGAAGGCGGAAAAGGAGAAAACAAAATTGGAAGGACACAGTTCTAGGTAGACGGAGAGAAAACACAAATGTTGTTTCGTGTAGAGGATGCCGTTAGAGATTTGGTATCAATCACTTCTCCGTCGAGAACCACATACGATCCTTCGCTAAGGACTTCAAGAGTCATTGATGAGACTTCGACGCGCTGAAAAAAGCGATTTTCATCTTAAGCAAGACAGAAACAGAGGACATACCTTGACGAATGGAAGATCCAAGTGAGTTTGATGCTCGATGGCAAGCAAGTACTTGGCGATGTCATATCGAGTACCGATGTCCTTCTTCAAAATGTATGATAGATGGATTCGGTTGTCTTCCAGTTGAGCACTGGGTGCAAATGGTCCATCTGCGGAGATGTGGGACAGGGTCACTGCGTACACGTTGATGAACTCGTCCTCTATCGTGATCTCTTCTTCTGTCAACTTGTCTTCGTCGTGCATAATCCATCCTTTCGCAGACGTCGGAGCGTTTTCCTCTTCCGAGTCTAATGAGAGATTCTCAGTTTGTTCATTCAGCTCGTCTATCCTCTCTTGAACAGTTTTATCGTAAATGTTGAATATGTTGCTCTTCGGCTTGAAATTTCCAGATTTATACAGTCGATATGTCAATCTTCCTTTGTATGTTCTGAGCACTGAAAACATTCATCGTTTAGCAAGTTTTTAGTCAAGAAAACTCACAGCAGCTGCGAATAAATCCACCCAAAACGAATCGAAACGCTCCCAAAGACCTCCTCCATTGTTCGCTTTCAATGTCTAAAAATGAACTTCATTGATTCAAATTTTGAGAAAAAACGCACCAATATCAGCCATCAATCCCCATCCGATCGACAAGAACGACGCATATGTCTGCTTATCAGTTTTCACAGAATACAGGGCAATTGACTCTGCTTTAGCATTCGCAGACGAAGTGATCTCGAGAGCTTTGTCCATCACCGACTTCTCCTCCATTTTGGTTCCATATTTGAAAAGAACCGAGCACAAAAGCCCATTTCCCGACCCACTTGGCACGATTCCGATTGGAAGTGTCGGGAATATCCGGAATGCGTCCTCTCGGCACAATATACCATTCAAAGCCTTGAAAACGATGAAAATCAGTTTTAATAAATCGTAAAATTAAAATGTTTTCATAAGTTTGAAAAATTACCTCAAAAACCAATCCATCTCCTGACAAAATCAGCACTCCGTTAAATTTTCCGAGATCAGACTTGGTCATCAAAACGTTTCGGGCGTGATTTGGGCCAGCTGAAATACAAAATATACACAATTTTTTCTTACAAGCGCAAAAAAACTCACTTGTAATCACAATTTCATATCGAACCATGTTCCGGTCAAGTTTCGGTCCAACTGTGTTTGCAAAAGTTTCCAAACTTTTTCCTTTTCCACTGTGCGGATTGATGAAAACAAGAAGATTTCCTCGACATTGCTCTTAAATAAATCGTAAAATTCAAGTTTGAAAAGGAAAATTCTAAAGTTCTTTTTGGAAAAAGAACAAAACTTTGTGGCCGAGCCGAACAAACAGACTGCTCATTTTTCGGTGGCCTAAAATCACAAATGGCCTAACCTTCCATCGAAAACTGAGCAAAGATGAAGAAAAAACTGCGAATAGAGACAGGTTTTTAGTGAAATTTCGCAGAATTCAGGCGTGCAGAAATCGAAAAATGACCGTGCGGGCGTGGTTTTTCAAAGGCGCATATCGATTATTCAGCGGATGGTCTCAGACGGATCGCACCATTTTATGTCTGTTTCGGTGACAAATCGGATGCCATCAATGACATTTCCGAGTTTCCTGTTTTCAAAGGGAATTGTTTAACGATTTGTCATCGAGAAATTGTGAAAAATCATTCAGAAAATAAAATTGTTTCTTTTTCACTGATCTCTGAGCGGAAGCTGCACTCTGCGCTGCGTGAGGGTCAACTTTAAAACAAATTTTTCTACCTGGCGGAGGCGGCTGTCTGGAGAGAATCACATTGGTGAGCTGCTCCGTCTCTTCGCTTTCGGATCGACAACAGCAGCAAAGTGTTCCGCCCATCTGGTCACAGCAACACGAGGAGCCCTGCATACTCCGAATTCTTAGCTTTCGGTTGAATGTTAGACTGAATATGGTTAGTAGCACAGAGAGATAGTTTTCATAAACAGTTATCACTATTATGAACATTTTGATGGGATGAATTGAGTTCTAGGATGATGAGTCTAAGACACAATGAGGACAGGTCAGTTGGTTGTAGTTAGTGTGTAGGGCGAGCGAGAGGGAGGGACAGTTGGAGAGATAGACAACGAATATTTGCTCTGTCCTATTAGAACTGAACATTTTGGCAAATAATGAGGGCGAAGTTGTAGATCTCTGAGATTTTCAAATTTTGGAAGACAAGAAAACTAGAATGGAAACGAGCAGAAGAGAGAGAGAGATTTCAACAAAAAGAAGGAATGGAAATGGACATGTTGTTGCTATGCAACCATAATTTCGATTGAAAATTGTCAGAAATCCACCGAATACTACAGACTGAACTTGCTAAGTTCTTGTATCAAATTAAATGAGTAGCAGACAAAAACAGAATGATCACATGGCCAAAGTGGGTATGTAAAGAATAAAAGAACAATTGCAATTGGAAGTGCAATTGGTCGTGTTGGTTGTGTGGAGAGGAGAACAGAGAACCAGTCTGTCGAGGAGACGGACAAGGAGAGAATTATGCAATTGGAAGAGCGGGTTGGAAGAGTTTAGTTGATGAGACAGGTTGGAAAAGGGGGCAGAGACAGCAACCGATAAGACCAATTCCGGGAGAGAAATGGCGATGAAGGAGAACTTGTGGTCAGGTGGAAGGGAAGCGGACAGAGAGCAGAGAGCAAACAGACCTTTGAAAGTATTCAGAGGTCGAGACGGACATGTTCGCGCGGATCATTGTAGCTTTTCCGCTTTCGAAGAGAAAGTGCGCACTCTGGTTATTAAGAAAAACACGGAAGTTCGGATGGTCACGTGGCGAATTCAAAACTGGTGGCAACAAATAAAACAGGCATTTGAAACGATACGGAGAGCAGACGGAAAGGAGAAAGAATGTGGTATCATAGGTGGAAAACTGCGTAGATGAACATAGATTCAAACAGTTGAATGATCACATTTTTTATGCTCCGTAGTCTACTATCCGCCTTCTGCAACCTGACTATTTGTCCAGGAAACACGGCGATTGTCATTTGCGAGTGAAAAAATGTTGAAGAGCAAATGGACAGTTGACGGAAAAAAACGGTAGCTCGAAAGGTATTTAGTTTATTTGTGAAACAGAGAAGGGTTCATTGAGAGAATTATGAGGCTAGTGGTCACTTGTTGGCTTCCCGTCGCATTCGGATTCTTCGATTCTGGAACCATATCTTCACCTGAAAACGAAAAAAGACGGAAAAGATTAGATAACGAAGAAAGAGATGGCTGAATGATTACCTGATACTCGTCGAGACTGAGCAGTCTGGCAAGTCTCTCTCGTTCTTCGCATCCAACATACTGACTCTGTGCAAAGTACATCTCCAGCAAGTAGAGTTGCTCCACCGTGAAAGTGGTCCTCCGACGTGCCGGTCTGGTCGCAGCGACGTTCTCCGGCTTGGCCATCGTCGTCCGTTCGCTATGAATGTGTTCCATATTTATTCCCTCTTCTCACGTCGTCAGCCATCCCATTTATTAGGGCGCCGTTTCGTTTTTTCCCTCCTCGAAATTGTAGGTATACATAATGGAATCACACCTTTTCACTAGTTTTATTACCGTGTTTAGACATTTTAATGGGCCCGTTTAGTTATATTTCGGCCAGAAGAACAAACCATTCACATTTGTGTATACAATACGGTAGAGTTCTTTATTCAATTCAGGTCGTTTTCGAGAAGTTTTTCACCTTCATAGTTCTTCACAATCGAGCCTCTTGGCAATGGTGACATCTGATAAGGAAGCCTTGCGTCGTCTGAGTCTCTCCTTCTCTCCGCCTATCTTCTTGTATCAATCAATTGATGACTACATTGGGGTCTCCTGTTTTCTTCACTTTTCACGCAATTAACCCTTTTCTTGCCTTTTTTAAGATCAACTGGCCTAATTGTAAACGTCGTTCTTTTTTCCAGAAATATGAAAGGTGTCGTCGAGGGACAGTGCGGGCAGCAGAATGCTCTCGTCGGACTCGCCAACACTTTCGGAACTTCCAACCAGAGAGTTGCTCCGAGTAGTGGTAAGTCGAGTGCATTGGTTCCTTCCGAATCATTAAATCTTCCAGCAGCATCTTCTTCTCTCCTTCCCTCATCCTCTCTCGGAGAGCAAATGGCCTCGGAATTCTTGAGGCAACAGGCCAGCACAATGGCTCCGATGAGTTTCAGCATGAAGTCGATGCAACAGAATCTTCCACAAACTTCGACTTCCTCGAATATGGCCATGAAGTGGTCGCAGGAGTTTCAGCCAAGACAGGTTTTCCAGAGTGTGCAGATCGTTCCAAAACAGTTTCAGTTCCAGAATCAACTGGCTGCCCAGTGGAGTCAACAATACACTCGAAGCTCTCCTCGACTAGAATCCGCGTGGAGTCAAGTCGCCCCGAATGTTCAAGGATCCACACTTTCCGGACAAATAGGATCTTCTGATTCTGGAATGTGGTCCGCGGAGTTTTTGGACAACGTGGACACTTCCCTGCAAAGTTCCACTGGAACCTCTAGCAAATGGGCTTATGATTTTCTGGGTCAGCAAGAGAATATGGGAATGGAAAACACGTGGAACACGACGGAATTCGATCAGAGATGGAAAGAGATCAAGAGGGAGTTTGAGGCGGAAGAGGCGAAAGCTGCAGAGTATATTTATCAGGTAAGAGGGGACTGTTCTGTTGATTGAGACAATGTCTCTCTGCAGGAGTCGAATCCGTTCAGCTCCTTGGCTGATCCTCTACAAGAAGGTGATAATCTGATGAATCAGGGCGACATTGGCAATGCAATGTTGGCGTATGAAGCTGCAGTGCAGAAGGATCCGCAGGATGCCAAGGCATGGTGTCGACTAGGATTGGCGCATGCCGAGAACGAGAAGGATCAGTTGGCGATGCAGGCATTCGCAAAGTGTTTGCAGATAGATGCGGGCAACAAGGAGGCGCTTCTCGCAATGTCAGTTTCTCAGGCAAATGAAGGAATGGAGAATGAGGCACTCCACCAGCTCGACAAATGGATGTCGAGCTACACGGTAAATCAAATTCGAGTTTCTACTCATCGTTCTCTCTGTTCTCAGGGCACAAATGCACATCAAGTGACAAGCAACCCTCCATTGTATTCTTCTTTCCTGGATAGTGATACTTTCAACCGAGTCGAGGCTCGTTTTCTAGATGCTGCTCGCCAACAAGGCGACACTCCCGATCCGGATCTCCAGAATGCATTGGGTGTTCTGTACAATTTGAATCGGAACTTCGCAAGAGCCGTCGACTCGTTGAAGCTCGCAGTTTCAAGGAATCCGACTGTGCGTTTCTGAAACATGGACTATTCTGTTCAAGTCTCTTCTTTTAGGACGCCCGTCTCTGGAATCGTCTTGGAGCCACTCTCGCCAACGGTGATCGAACTGCGGAGGCCATCTCCGCATACCGAGAAGCTCTGAATCTGTACCCGACATATGTTCGTGCTAGATATAATCTCGGGATATCTTGCATGCAGCTCTCGTCGTATGACGAAGCACTCAAGCATTTCCTATCAGCATTGGAACTACAGAAAGGAGGAAACGACGCCTCGAGTATTTGGAGTACTATGAGGTATTCCGAAACACTGAAAGAATGAGTTCTTCAAATTCAAGTTCAGATCGGCAGCGATTCGCACAAACAATGCCCCCGAGAGCTTGCTTCGAGCAGTCGAAGTGAGAGATTTGGCGGCAGTGAAAGCGGCAATTCGGTGAATCATTCGAACGTGATGACTCCATTTTTTATTACAATAAATCTTCCGAATTGTTTGTTTCCCTCTCTCTGTCTCGTTCAATTCTTTCAAGACAAGTTCCAGTCTGACACGGGCCCGACGGGTCATTGAACATCTTGCCGTCGTCGTATTTCGGGCACATGACGTGCCCATTTATCAGGGAGCCGTACAGCTGGTGCTCCCGACTATGAGCACAGTCACAAGTTGCTCACATTCTTCTTCGTCTTCTTCCTCTGTCTCTTCGCCTGCTTCTCGCCTCTTCTCATCTCCCTCACTCAAGTTTCTCACCTCACTCGTCAGTTTCCCATCATGATCCGAGGATTTCCCGTTCTTTTCGTTTTTCTTTTTGTTTCCACCGCCATCCCGATAGAACAAAGTCCGCAGACATCTGAGCCTACTACTGCGACGAATGTGTTCCCGGAAACTGAAAGTGTAAGTTATCTTCTCATTTATATTTCACATTGTTCTTGAAATATTTGTTCAGGTTTTACCGACAAGTACAGAAAAAGAAGAGATTGAAGTTGAGGAGACGAAGAAAGAGAACAAATTAAGAGAAGAGGAGACAGAGAATATTAAGAAGTTACAAGTTCTCCCGGAAAATACAGTAGCCCAAGAGCTCCCTGTTCTGAAGAGAAATGAAGAGATGAAGTTGGACGTATCAACGACGGAGGCGTCGAAGATTAGTGAATCATCAGAACCTGCTCAAGCAATCGATTCGGTCGGCGGACTGGAGCCAGGTAGAAAGAGAAAGAGAAGCAGCTATTAATTATTTGAGAGAGACGTTTGCAGATGAAGAAGGTGAACAACTGAGACAGCCGAGTGAGAAGGAATTGGCCGAGCTGAGTGAGAGATTTAAGGATAAAGAGGAATCGACGAAGGATGGAACGATGAAGACGATGCTGGAGACGACGGAGAGTGGAATGGAGAAACAAGAAGAAGTGAAGACAACCGAGGATATGCTGATGACGAGAGAGCCGGAGAAGGAGAAAGTTGGAGGGAAAGTTGACGAAGAATTCGGATCAGATGGAAAGAAAGAGGAAACGATCAGTGACGGAATGATGGGTGAGGAACACGAATTGATGGATGCAGAACATAAGGAAGAGGAATCGAAGACGATGGAAAAGGAAGAAAAGGAAGAAAAGGAAGAAAAGGAAGAAAAGGAAGAAAAGGAGGAGAAAGAGGAGAAGGAAGAGACAGCAGAAGAGCTCGAAGCGGAAACCGAAGAAGAGAAAATCACCTGGGAACTGCTCCAATTCCTCCTGATGCTTGCTCCGACAGACAAAGAAGTCTCATGGTTCACAATAGTCGTGGAAGCAGTAAAGTGTTCTCTTCGCAATTGCCCGAATCCTCATTCCTACTGGCATCGTCAGCCAATGTCTCTCCCGAGAATCACACGCCATCGTAGACAGGACGGCGAGTTCGAACTGCAGCAGATGCAGTCGACTCCGGAACCTTGCAAGTGTCGGGACTTGGAGGTGGGTAAATGAGAAGCAAAAACGGACTCGTTTCAATTTTTATTACAGCCGTACTTCGAGAAGTTGTATGAAACAATTGCGGGAAAGACGAGGAAGGAGATGAATGAGACTCGTTCAGATGTGTAAATATAAATGACGTGTGTTCAAGATGTATAAACTGGTTTTTATAAGCATTTGAAAGTGCAAGTACAGTCGCAGGCACACGGAAGAAGCATCTTCTTGTGGATGACACGGACTGGACTCGCTCCGTTGGAGCATTGCTCGATGCCGCATTCACAGGAACATTCCTCGCATTCCGCTGAAATGAATAAGAGTTTGATATCGAAAAATGGTTCAGAACCAACTTTTCCTAGTGATAACGGGAAAGTCGGAAGATGAAAATGGACAGATCTCAGTCTTCCACAGCAGATCCACGAGAGTTCTCTTCTGATCATACTGATGCCAGCACTGCCATCCTCGATACACCTGGACACGTGTTCATTGAGGGAAATGGAAGATGGGCTAGGATGACTCACCAAATCAGCGACAATCGAATGCGAAAAGTCACGAGTGCCTGTGTTCAACTGATCATTGATGCAAGAGCCAGAGTCGATTTGAACTGAGGGAGAGGAGCAGCACACTGGGTCGAGACTGCAAGAAGTGAAATTTATTGAAATCCGGAGAATCTTTCTTCTAGAACTCACACTGCAGCTTGGGTCGTGTTCTCCAGCAAGTAGACGTGGAATCCGCCGAGCCAGGTGTTACCAGTGCACCCTAAAGCCGAAAAAGTGTTCATTGCTCTCGACATGCTTGCAAACCTTCTAGGAGACCAGTGCATTTCGGGACACTCTGTTGGGGGGCACAGTTCGTGGACTCTCCAAGAGCAATCTGCTCGCATTCCACAGTCAGACTGCCAAGGAGACTGTACGCGGTTTTGGCACGTTTTATAGATGATACACGGTACCCTTTGTCACAGATTAGAGCCTGAAATTTGAAAGTTCTTGTTAGAGCACTTTACTAAATGAAACGCACGAAATCAATGTCAGCTGAAGAAATAATAGAAGTCGCAAGTGTCAGGAAAACAATTATCTGGGTGATCATGTCGGTTTTGGATGGATGAATTATCAAGACGGATGAACAAATCACGTCTTCTTCTTCTTCTTTCTTATCTCTTCTCTCTTCGGGTCGGTTATCGTCTTCTCTCTCGGTCCGCGGAATGGATGACTAATCGACCGAACTGGCCTTTCCCTCAGTTAGTCGACTGATTGGAGGACCCTTTTTGGCTGTCCGAATAAACACCTGAAGACGTCCACTCCGGCTTCCGAATAACAATAATAATAACAATAATAGAGGGAGCAAAGGGGGGAGGGACCAACATAATAGCGGTTGAGGCAGGCAAGGTATCTTGCGACGAGGCCGGATGTGTTCAGTCGCGCGAGCTGCACCGACACGACAATTGTGCTTCTCTTGCTGCTGGTTCCCC
>LR564573.1:9054-19639 GCA_900536345.3 Caenorhabditis sp. 39 LS-2015 | reverse complement strand
GAAACTTACCAAAGACGATCGCGGTGTTTCCGTCTGTGGCACTGAAGCAGATCTTTGAGAAGATGGTGTTGATGAAGCAGCGAATCTCGAAGAGTTGGATGTGCTCACCGAAGCAGATCGAGCAGATTCGGAAGCGGCCTCGCTGGCTTCGGCGGATGTTTCTCGACCAGAACTCGAGCGGTCCGAATAACCGTCCATACTTCTGAAATAAGCATCTTGATGTATAAAATTCAGAAAGCAATAAGTGCTAGATTGAGTAACACAGGGAAGTTAAAAACTGAGGATAGTTCACTGAATGGTTCGAAGCTGGAAAGAAAACAAAAGAGATAGGAACCGACCTTGTGATCGATAAGCTTCGGGAAGCTTCTGATCTGACTGGAGAAGCCGAATGCTCCTTGCCATTCCGCGATTCTGCTTCGCTCGCTTCTTCTGCCGTGACCTCTTCATCTTCGGCTTCTTCCTCATCTTCTTCCATCTCGTCTTCTGCGACGTATTCTTCGTCTTCTGCAGTATCTTTCGACGATTCTCTCGACGCAGGTTGTGGCTCGCCGATCGTGATCGTAGTGGTGGTGGTGCTGGTATTGGCCGAAGAATTTGAGCCGACAGATGTGGTACTAGGCAGGGAGTGAAGGAATTCGTTCTCGCTGAATGAAGGAAGCAATAGGTGCGAGAAAAGAAAAAAAAACATGCATGAAAATGAATTGATCTTGAAATTTTGTAATGTCGTACCTGTGTTGATCTTTGTGTTGCAGATCGCGCTTCCGTTCACTCGTGAGAACATGTTCCTCGTGAGAAGGAGTTCGAAGGTTCTTCTCTTGGAGCACTGCAGCTGCCTGTATCGCCACACCGGGAGATTTCCGTTTTTCTCGTGCCTTCACGTTGTCTGCCAACTCGACTAAGTAGTCGACGCATTCCTTATCAGCCACTCCAAGTACATCTAGACCCTGTAAAACAAAAGTAAGTAAAAATGGAAGTTCACAAGCAACCAACCGTATAAGTGAGATCAGAGAGCTCTGCCCCGTTTTCCAACAAAATCTTGCACGCATCCCGTTCAGCCCAATGAGCTGCCGCATGGAGCGGAGTCCAGCCATCTTTGTCCTGGGCCCGCACGTTTCCACCTGCTTTGATGAGCAGTTCAAGCAGTTGAGTGTATCCTCTGCCTGCAGCCACGTGAATTGCAGTTCCGCCAGTTCGATGATGGGGAATATCTCGATATTCTCCCTGACTCATCCACATCTTAACATCTTTGAGCATAGTGTGCAGTTCTTGTTCTCGACATGCTTCCAGATCGATCAGCTTCCTCTTGTAGTCGTCTTCGAGATACTCTCGACACTGCTCGTCTGCAGCCAGATCCAATGCCAGCTCTTTGTCGCTGTTCACAACAGATAGATCAGCTCCTTGCTGACACAGATACCGCACGATTGCCACGTTTCCACAGCAAGCGGCGGCGTGGAGAGGAGTCCAGCCTTCGTTGTCCTGCGCATTCACATCAGCTCCTTTTTCACATAAAAACCTGACCATCTCTGGCTTCGAATCGATCACCGACTGAAGAGAAACAACATATCGGAAATTGAAAACATGAGAGAGAAAACACTCACCTGATGCAGAGCTGTCAACCCGTCCACTGTACACGTATTAATATCAGCACCTTTGAGCAGCAGTTCCTCGACTTCTTCTTCATCTCCCGACATGCACGCGGACAAAAAGATGTCACTGTCCTGGAACTGCACTTTCGGTCTCTTCATCCGTTTCGAGGGTTCGGCATTCATCTCGCTGCTCTGCCACCGACGCAATTGATCCTGCAGTGATAAAAAATGAGCATGAGAAAAGATATTTGGAGAGAAGAGCGGCAAAAAAACGGGCGAGAGAGAGCACCGAGTTGCCACACATAATTCGTGTTTGCACCTGTTTGCACGAGTTATTAACAGAAATTACGACTGGATTTTCTTCAGGGGTCTGTACTAGGGACTCATCTAACTATCGAATATGATTTTTAAAAAAAGAGGGGCCGCATAAACACATGGAGAAATGAAAACTGTGGCTGCTTCTTCTCTTCAGAACCACATTGAAGGGCGTCACTCTCCAGGAGAGCGGAGAAAAGGAGAGAGAGCCGTCGTCGCGTTCGTCTGTCCGCTCGTCTGACTCACTTTTATTGTGTATGTGTTTGTATGGAAAAGGGACAGACGTCGCCGTAGAAGGCTCCCCTTATCATGCCCCACTTCGTCGGTTTGCAATAGAAACAATCGATGATTGGATTCGTCGAGAATGATGGAGAGGGAACGGCAAGGTGAGAACCACGGGAACGCAATCTACTTTGCCTTTTCCAGACTGTTTTGTGGGGCGCGGGAAGCGGATTGAAGGGGGCACTCAGCATAAAACTGGGTAACGCGCTTAGAGGAAAAGAAAACGTAAGACGGAAAACCCAAAAACAAAGTAATTACCTTTCTTTTGTTGATGACGTTGAATGTGATTTGCTGCTTCGCTTGCAGCATCTGCGCATCGTCCTCGTCATCTTGACCCATCTGAAATGTTCAATTCTCAGAGTTGTTACTGCAATATTAAAATAAGATATAGGAGACATTTAAGGAACGAGAAGACGAGATCTACAAAAATGGAGGATTGCGAAACAAGGTCGCTAGGAGAACGTAAAAGTGAGTCAGGTCCTAGAGGTTCTCACGTTTCCACGTTCAATCATTTTTTCGATCAAGTCGACGTTACAAATTCTCACGCAAAACCTATGGAACGCTATTCATGATGAGTTTCCCACGAGCAACTGCCACGCAAAGATTCCAAATTTGGCGCGAAATCGGAGACGAAATAGTTGGTCCTCGAAAGTCAATTACTCTAGCGCGGCACTTCAATTCCTTCAATTTCCCGTTCGGATATAGGGAACACGGCAGAAATTCAATCTGATAATCAATAAATCCAGTAAGAAAGTGCGGGAAGCACTTGGCGAAAACAGAGAAAAGAGAGGGGAAGGTTCGAGGAGAGGCAGAGGGATGATAGTGTGGTAGTGGTAAGGTGATGAACCGGATAACGAGCAAACAGCAGCAATGAGTCAGGTCGAGGGGAAAAACGAGAGAACAAGGAACAATACGCACGGTTGACTAGTTGTTCAGGGATAGTAAGAGGACACATTCGATAGGGGTGATATGCAAATTGGAACACGATAGTTCATCAATGGTCATGAATCAAGTTGGTCGTTCAGAGAAACGGAAAAGTTGTGGAATGTTGCAGAAAGGAAGAAATTCGACAAGTACTTAAGATGGATCAGATGAACGTAGAAGAAAGAGAAGAAGACGAAGAACGGCCTGGATTACGGGCGTCAAGTCAGAAGAGACGGATAGGTCGCCTCCTCGTCGGGTTGTCTGTTCCTCCGCAACGAGAGGGGACGCAATGGAGAGAAAGAGAGACAGAGACACCGGCCGTCGACGCACTTGAAACTTTCCGCCTGCACGCAGCAGCGTCTCATTTTGCGCAGTGCCCGATTCTCCGAACAACCGCATCATTATACACACAGCAGTTGCCCGCCGTGCCCCTATCCACCCCAACCGTTCTCTTCTCCCCCTTCATCCCCTCTCATCACTCTTGCTGCTGGTTCGCACCGATCCAATAATGTCTTTTCCGTTCCGCCTACCTGAAACTCTCGAGAAGTCACACAAACATACAATTAGTACTCGTTAAACTGTCAACGATTTGCCGTGAGCGCTTTTGGGAAGAAAAAAACGGAGAAAGACACTCGTTGGAAAGAGAAAATCCGCTCGAGTGAGCCGAGATTTTGAAACTCTCGGGGACAGTACCCATGCAGAAACGGATTCTTGTTGTATAGAGTTTACGAGTCCGTCCGGAAGCGGCACATCTGAGTGTCATAAACTAAAATACACACAACGATGGCCGAGGAGAGTAGTTGGCGGTGTAACTTAGTGTACATAAATTACTGCCGCTTTTCTGGAAATGAGCAAACAAGGTCTGAGAAATCACGTGAAAACTGATTCGGAATCTGTGTTTGTCATTGAACTTCAGTGGGACATGAGCATTATGATCTGTTCGACCCACACGAGTAAGTTCTTTTCGGACGAGAGTGCGAGTTGCACTTATTGCTGGATGACGCTGATAGATCTATTTTCATTCCCTCTTGGAAACGAAAGAAAAAGTGATCGTATAGAACATCAATCTTCGCAGACAAGGGTAAACCGCCGGGAACACCCGATTCATATCTACAAAAACGGAAGGAAAGGTCGTCTGGTCTCTCTTTCTCTCTCGCTTTTCCTCTGTCGGACAATTTCCTCAAAACAGCTGGACCATCACATGAAATCCCGGAGGCCCGGAGCAAACAGGCAGGCTATGGTCAGTGCCGGGCAGGTGTATAAATCCGGAGGACCGCTCGCCCTGTCCTCCTAATTACCCGTTCCCTGTACGTATATGAACAGTCAGCCGTCGAAACGGGATAGAGATGATTTGACGTTTCTTGTTCTCCAATCCAGAACTATTATGAATAAACGACTGACTGTTCGATTCGATCGGCGACCTCTCTCTCTCTCCATACCCCTCTGCCGCCATTATCAATATTATATGACTCGCAAGTGAGTGCCTAGTCCTCCGGTGTCGGCGGTGAGAGAATGTCCTTAATTTGGGCATGATTATTCGCGGTGCGGCGTCGAACACATCGTTCGTTCGTTCGTCTCCTCGCTATCACACTTGTATACATATCGAAGAGATCGGATCGGATAGGAGAGACTCTGACATCTGTTGATAAAGTGCATACTTACACGCGTTTTTCGAAGGAACTTTAAACTAGACCAGACCGACCGACCGACGGATGGACTCGAAGCAGCTGGTTGGGAGCGGCGCGGGGGCATCTAGCATCCTAAGCCTAAGAACAACGCGATATAACAAGAAGCGTGTGAATTGGTAGCGGAATCGGAGCAAGTTGAAGCTGGAGAGAAGATAAGTGAGAAGAGAGAAAAAGAGAGAGAGAGAGCAGGCAGGGACTCGGAAAGCCACTTGGGAATCAACCTAACTTGTTCGGATTTAAGAGTTTTCCGAAGAAACTCGTGCTCGTATTCCAAATTCTAATGCGTCATGATTCTCTTTTCGACAAAAAACAACTGCAATCGGGCGATTCTTGTTGGGAACAGATGTAAGAGGAAGTGTACAAGACAAAGTTGGCCACAAAAAAGAGCAACCCAATATTGGCAATTGGTCGTGCCGCGCGAGCGCCAGCGCAAAAGAGAGCGTTTCGCAAAATTTGCTGGCCTCGATTCGACAAACATGGAAGCCAAATTGAGCAGCGACGTGTGAATGACGGCTCTCTGCGAACACCTGGCAGACGAGGTGCAGTCGCCGGAAGCGAAGCGGGAGAAGGACAGTGAAAGAAAGAGATCGGATCAATACGCCGAAAGTAGAAGTGGGGGGAGGGGAAGCAGCGGAAAAGAGAAGGGGTCTGTACAACAACTATTTACATGAATGAACCGATAACACGAGAATCGCCGCCACTGCGCGGTTGCCGCTTCTTGTCCGGACGGACGGTCGGATGGACGGACGAGGTGTGCTGTGCGCGCGCATCCTCGCGCCCCCAGAACAAACAATGTCTCCCGGAGAGCGGGGAAGACAGGAGAGAACTCATCGGGCGTCGTTTTTCGCCGGGATTGCCGAGCCTAGGCCAATGTGACACGAGAGCAACATGCAGATGGGCCGAAATTAACAAACACGTTAGGAACCGAGACGACATGGCCATTTTGTGGACTCGTTTACGAGCCGACGCCAGACGGCCGGGACAGAAGAAGCAGATGAATTGGGACTATGTGCTAATACTTTCCTACTTGCCAAAAAGAATATAAACTGGTTTTCTATCCTGATGGCACCTGAACATTTGCGGTGTGGCAGAGGGATTTACACGTTTTACGAGCTTTCGCTTTCCAATCTTCTCCTTCTTTAGCAGAATATCATTGCTGAAAATGGGAAAAAGAGACGACTTACATTTTGTAAAGAATCTACAGGCAACCAGTGAAAAACTGTGAAGTTATGATCAAAAAAAAACTGTGAAGTTATGATTTCGATCAATCTGGAAATGGAAGTTGAGTTGATTGAAAAAATGATATCAAAGATAACAGAAGCGATGATTGAAAACATCGAACGGGCAATAGAACAAGAAGTTATGGCAATTCTTTGAAAGATTTATTGGCAACATATATACACAAAAGAAGAAAAACGAATGGAGAAAATATCACAGGGCAAGGACTGGAAAGGCACTTGAAAAAGAGGAACATAATTTACTCGAAACTGTCACCTGGTTTGATGAATGGGAACGTTGAAAACTATAGAAGAGGATGTCGCCGATGGACCTCGATAAGTAAGGTCGGCATCCGACATTCCAGAAGACAAGAGGCGTGATCGTTGTCCTCTGGGGTCGTCCAAACGGGAATCTGAAGAAAAAAAAAACTCAAGTTTCGTGAAAATCACATGTCGCTTACATCTGATAAGATTTCGCGTTTCTCCGCCTCCTTGAATAAAACTGGCGGCGTAGAAAAGAGCTGTGAGGAGAAGAAGAGTCGCAAAGGTAATCATGATGCCAGCCAAGTCTCGATTTCGATCCTGCTTTTCAGCGCACTGCCATACATCATTCCACAGATGAATTGTATCATTCATAGTCGTCTCAACGTCCACACAAAAGTCTACATCGGGAGTGACATAAATCTTCCAGTAGTAGCCAAAAAGCTCGTCGAACGGTGTCTTGCAGAGGTTGCAAATCTTGCTACCGTTCATCAGCTGAATCCATAATTTCAAAGTAACTTTCCAACATACACTTACATCTTGATCGAGAATACTATCAGATGTGTAGTTCACAACACAATTCCTCCACTCGTACAATTTTTCTTGGAATTGTATGGTTCTCTCGCTGAACGCAACCTCTGATTTGTTTTGTGGAAAATTCCATTTTATCGTGATACACGCTGCATTTTCTCAAGTTTTCATTAAAACAATTTGAAAAAACTTACAATCACATCTCGATTTCTCCCAAATTTTAGAAGTCAACGCAGTCGATATGTCGCTGCTGTACGAGAGCAAGTAGTTGTCGTAAATGACTTGAGAACAAGTTCGATTGTCCAGCGAATACACATTGTCCTTGAAAATCAGTCTGTTTTTGTTTGAAACTATCGAGGTCTTGCCAAGTGTTTAGTCTCGTATTCAAATTGCTTGAAACTAATATAATTTTGAAAACAATTGGTGCAAACTTTCGGCGGAATAGACCAATTTGTCGCACAAGCAACCATTTCCGACTGGACTACTGCAAATTTCTGAAAATAACAGTTTCTAAACATTATCATCCGTATTTGATAACTAACTTCTACATATTTCTGACAAGGTCCGTCCAAGTCCCACGGGTCGTCCGTTATCGGAGCCGAATCTTTCAAAATACCAACCACAGAGAGGAATAGCAGACTAAGCAAAATTATTCGCGGGTGTTCATTGACCATCTGAAAAGTTGAAAAATATAAAATAGATCAAAATGAGAGAAGAACAACAAAAATCAGAAAAGTTCCTCGAAAATGTGACCGTGAAATGCAACAAAAAACATCCGCGTAAATCGACACAAACGAGCTAAACATCGAACTTTGCGTCATTTCGGAGTGTCGTTCTTGCGATCCAAAAAGTCACGTCCATTCTCAGAGTTTGTTTTTGTGTTTTCGATCTGTACTTTTGACACTTTTTTCATTTTTTTTTCAACAAAATATTCAATTTCAGATGCTGGCTCGTTCCGCTCTCTTGGTTCACTCCACGGAGATCGCTCTGAACGCTGCTCGCGCTGCTTCTGGTTAGTTTTTTAAAATCTGCAAATGTTCTTTTCTTCTGATTTTTTGTGTGAAAAAATTATTTATTTCAATTCTGAAGTTAATTTTCAACATTTGAATAGTTTTTATCATGAAAAAGCGTGCAAAATCTTCAGAAATCTGATATTTTCAAATCTGCACGTAATTGATGGGTTTGTTTGTAGGAGCTGCTGCTGTTCAACCAAAAAAGACTGGAAACCGTATCAAAACTTTTGAGATTTACCGCTTCAACCCGGAGGCTCCTGGAGCTAAGCCGACTATCCAGGTACGGACATTTTCGCAAATTACTGTCCTACAGCCTGTTGATTTCAGAAGTTCGATGTCGATCTCGATCAGTGCGGAACGATGATTCTTGATGCTCTGATCAAGATCAAGAATGAGGTTGACCCGACTTTGACCTTCAGAAGAAGTTGCCGTGAAGGAATTTGCGGATCATGCGCCATGAACATTGGCGGTCAGAATACTCTTGCTTGTATCTGCAAGATTGACGCAGATACCTCAAAGAGCACCAAGATCTACCCACTCCCACACATGTTTGTTGTTAAGGTAAATTTTTATATAAGATCTTGATAGCAATGAGTAACCGATTTAGGATCTCGTTCCGGACATGAACCTGTTCTATGCTCAATACGCCTCGATCCAGCCATGGATTCAGAAGAAGACTCCATTGACTTTGGGAGAGAAGCAGATGCACCAGAGCGTTGCTGAACGCGACCGTCTTGTAAGTGTTACCTGATTATTCAAAACCGGAGAATGGTCTTCAGGATGGACTCTATGAGTGCATTCTGTGTGCTTGCTGCTCCACGTCGTGCCCATCTTACTGGTGGAACGCCGACAAATACCTTGGTCCAGCCGTGCTCATGCAGGCCTACAGATGGGTCATTGACTCCCGCGACGACTATGCTACCGAACGTCTCCACCGTATGCACGATTCCTTCTCCGCCTTCAAGTGCCACACTATTATGAACTGCACCAAGACTTGCCCAAAAGTGAGTAATGTTGTAACTTCTCCGTATAAAAGTGTTATGCTTACAGCACTTGAACCCAGCAAAAGCCATCGGAGAGATCAAATCTCTCCTGACCGGATTCAAGGAGAAGCCAGCCGTCGACCCAGCCCAATTCTAAATTCAACCACACTCCCTAGATTCGATGTAATATTTAGCTCTCGTTGGTTGTCTCTCGAAATTTCCACCGTTCAAGTATATTCCCGTTCCGATGTTTCTACTACCTGGAGAGTCCGTTTGCACAATAAACAAAAGATTGTAGGTCACCCCCCTGTTCTCAACTTTTTTGATTCTCCCTTCATGTTTCTTTCCCAATTTCCTCTTCCTGATTTGTGTCTGGGCGACCACCTGAAAGTGTTATCCTGAGGTTGCCCGGGTAGAAAAACATAATTAGTTCGATAATATGATACTGGGCAGGTTGAGGACGACGAAACGAATGGGAGGATTGGTCGAAAATTAATTGCGAGAAGGGAGAGAAGGTACACCGGAACTGGAGCGAGGAGAACAAAATACAACAGAGATGACGGTTGACGACAGGATTCTCTGTATTTCAGCGGGTGTCTGTCGCTTTAAAGTTCGCCTGTTGCAGCAGGTCACAGTGATAGATGGCTTCACTCGTTTGTTTGTTATTATCAATAACAAGCCGTCGTCGCCTGTGCTGCTTGCAAAACAAAGATTCATGGGGGAAGAGATGTTCAGGAAGATGGTTCAATGGAATTCTCCCTCGAACCGAGAGTCATCTTGTCGGTGTTGCTGGTTGAATGACTCTACATTCCAATGACACCTCTCCTACGGTTTCGTGTGTGGGGGCGAGAGGGCAATTAGACATGCGTGGGAACAGTTCGAAGGAGCGAGACGGTTTAATGCGATTCAGAGAAGGTGTCATGGAGATGAAGATGATACTTATGAATCAGAGAGGGGAACGGAAATGATAGATTGTAGGAGTAAATAGTGCAGATTCTTATCGAACGTGTTCTGATGACTTTGTAGTTTTTGTCATAAACTTATGTTTTGTGGTCATTGAAATCTTGAAATCAAAAATGTTTATTCTGTTTCCGAAATCAGAAAAAGTGTTGATCTCTTGCAGATGTGTCTCCATTTGTGTTCTTCCTCTTCCTCTCCTTCTCCTGTTTTGCCAAGTTCATCGGTTCTTCATTAGCTATTCTCATCAATTTCCGGTCGACTCCCACGCCATTTCACTTTCTCTCTTCGCACCTTTTCCGAAACTTGTCATTGTGGTTATTTATGTCGGTCTGAGGGCCGCGAAACCGGCAGTGGAAGCGAGAAGGAGATGAGATGAGCGAAGATGATGTATATCTCGCTTTCCGTTTCCGAATACAAACATCTCCTTTCCGGCTGTTATTCTTATTCCTGAACGAAACCAAAGTCTCGGCTCGCCCCGCCCACATCTTCTGAAGAACAACGGTTCTCTCTTTTCCCTACCGGCCCGCTGTTTTTTCGCATCGAAACGGAGAAAGATAGAAGAAGGAAAGGAGAGAAGTGGGCGGAGCGTGGCGACGGATGGACAACACGGACAGCAGACGAGCCGCTATAAAACGGACGGAAACGGAAACCCGAGAATAAGAAAAAGAAGAAGACAAAGACGAAGAAGATGCAGAACAGCTTGGTTCTACTCTCGATTCTCTTGATTTCAACGAGTTTGGCCTATTCGGCTGACAAACCAGCTGCCAGATCCAGGTGAGTTCAGCCATAAAAGATAGATTGATCTAGATTGACATTGAGCTTGTT
>LR564568.1:5525-32855 GCA_900536345.3 Caenorhabditis sp. 39 LS-2015 | reverse complement strand
AACAAATCCACTTTTTTTTTTGAATAAATAAATGCTTTTTTGAAAATGTGTTCAATTTTTTAATTTGAAAGGCAATTGTTAGTGTGATTCAGATGTGAAAATTGCTAAATATTTTATTTATTTCGTCGTTCGTGCAAAATATCCAAGTTTTTGGGGCGATTGCCAAAAGCGGGCGCTTAATTTACCCAAAATATAAAATTCGACGGCAAACGAAAATATTTCGAGAATAGCTTTTCTGTGCATTTTCCCGTCAAATTCTGGATTCAATCTAGCGCCCTCTTTTGTCCCACTTTTCGCCACATTTTGTAAACGCCCGCTTTTGTCCCAGGTTCGCTCGGAGACCCCACCATCTTTTATTGTTAGTTGAATACGGTGCGCAATCTGCAAACATCGACAATGCAGACTTGCATACCGTAACCTTTCATCCGCGCGAAATTCATTTTCCACAATTTGTTTTCCATTTTTTTCCGCCAAACCTGCATCATCGAATCAGTGTTCAATCTACATTTATTGCTCTTTTGATTTCTCTTCCAATTTCGTTTTCCGTTCCAAATTCACTGCGGTTTTCTTGAACTCCACCAGTTTTCAGCGATGGCTCTCAACAGCGAAGTGTTGTTCCGAGAGCAAATCAGCGCGATGGTAATTTTACGAAGAGTTTTCATAGGATACATTCAGTTTTCAGCGTTCGCAAGCCGGACGGAAACGTGCAACGTCTCTTCAAAGCTTCTGCTCCGGGAACAATGGAGATTCGTCGACGGAGAGCATTGATGATTTGTAAGAGGGAAACTGCTATAACTGGAGAGTACAATCTGGTGTTTCAGGGAGATTATGGTGGATTATCCGCAGCAAAAAGGTGTGAGTCGCATGCGAACTCGGTTCAACAGTGAGACGACTCTGAGCAAGAGCTTCCAGAAGAAAGTCAAGAAACTGGCACAGAAGGACAAGTAACTGACATAAAGTTTATTTTTATCATCAAATTCTTTGCAGACGATCGAAACCACGTGCAAATGACGATTACTCCGGAGAGGACGACATCGAGGTTCCCCGAGGGGCGCCGACGACGTATGCAGCTCCATCGAAACTGCGTAAATCGAAGGCACTTGATTGTCTCGTGTCTGAGAAAATGAAGAATAACGGGGAAAATGAGGTGGAGCCATCGAACATTGACGCTGCCAAAGGACATTTCAGCAATGTGCGAATGAAGGTGTTCGCGGCTAGAACTGCAATGCAAGTTGAGCCTGCCCTAGTCGCGAAGACGAGAAAGACGCTGGAGACGAAAAATGGTGTTTTGGTAATTGACAACATTTTCTTTCTTTTTGAGACAATCTTTTTAGGGTACACAACAATCACCAGGAGCATTCTCCCTCCACGCAGCTTACAAAATCGCGTCCACACCGGATTCTCGCGTCGGATCAGTGACTCAGAGCAACAAGAAGATGACGAAGGAGGCGATGGCGAATTTGATTCGCACCAGCTATGATGACACCGAAATCACCCAAGAACTGTTGTTTTCCTCAAAGTTCGATACAAAATGGAAGGGACGTTACACTGATATCTACATTCGACGCGACGAGAACGGAAAGAAACCGAAGCGTCCGGTCAACGGGCAAGGATGGGTGATGCCGCTGAAAAGCATCTGTGACAAGTTCGGCATCAACTCGACCTTCTTCACGAACCATCGAATCGATCTTCAGTCGGCCAGAGACCAAGTTCTTCTGATGCGCCTGCTGTCCAAGGATCAGACGAGTACTTGGATCTCCGAGATACATCCAGATGCTGTAAAGAATGAAACGATGGCTGAGTATCTTTTGCACGATCTAGACGCGTCTACAATGCAGAAGAGAGTTCAGGCTTTCAAGGCGAACGTTTTGGCGGACAGAGATCGCGTTCGCGTTGCTGGGCAATGTGAGTTCATTATTTATTAGGTTTCAAGGTTTAACTGTTTTTATTTTCAGTCTACAACAACATTCGCATCGGAAAGCGTATGTTCGGAGCGGCTCGCAAGGCCAAGTACGTATCGACCATTGTCGGAGGAATGGAGCGTCGTTTCGAGATCCTCGAAAACTCGGTGAACCATATTCCATTCACCCACGCTTCCTCCGACGAGAACAGCGATAAATGCCGCAACTCGCGCGTACACTGCAAGGATTCCACTCGAGTTTGCTTAGAGTTCCCGAGAAATCAACATCTTGGTGACTTCATTCACGCGAATCGCATCTCTGGAAAACCCCTTTTCAACGAGTTCATCTTGACCCAGGCTCCGATGCAGAACACTGTCGATGACTTCTGGCGCATGATTTGGCAAGAGGAAGTTCCCTACATTGTCATGTTGACCAGCAGAAAAGAGCCGGAACGATGCGTTCAATATTGGCCAAAGAGCCCAGCGGACCATCCGATCGTGGTTTCTGGAGGCATTCGTGTCGAGAACTTTGGAATCTACCAGGCACCGGATCCACTGTTCCGTGTCACTCATCTCCGTCTCATTGGCCCGGATAGCGAAGAGCGTCACGTGGAACATTGGCAAGGAGATGTGAACAACTCGTCGAATATGTACACTCCTCTCAACATTCTCCGCCTCATGCGGAATACGGCTAAGCCAGTCGTCATTCATGATCATTTGGGAGTCTCCAGGGCAGCATGCCTCGTTGCTGCGGAAATCGCTATCTGCAGCTTGTTGCGAGGACCTACTTACAAGGTAAATTTTGAACAAGTTGTAAATACGAATTCATCGAGTTTTTTAGTACCCAGTTCAACGAGCTGTCCAGTTTCTGCGCCAACGCCGTGCCTTTGCTATCGAAACCCCGATGCAGTTTGTGTTCGTTCATCGTCTCGTCGCTTTCTTCTTCCGCGATATCATTGGAAGCGCCAAAGAGCTGGACATTGATTATGAGCGATGGCTGCAAGATCGTTCTCAGCGTATGTTCCTCGATGACATTAACAGTCCGATCCCCGGCTATCGTCTGCTGTCTCCGAAGGCTGATCCTGACCTCGTGAGAATGGTGGGCAGACCCGAGAGACCCAACTACAGACGGTAAGATTTCGAAGTTACCCGTTTAGTTTGAACTGAAAATTGCAGAGAAGCACCAGACTGCGTCGGAGAAATGCCGAACAAAGTGAGCTCCATCGACGGAATCCTTTCACCTGCGAAGAGTCTGTTCGAGTTCTAGACAGGATTCTCTCCCACCTCTACTAACAGCCCCAACCTATAGCACTCACTTATCACTCGTTCATCGAGATCTCACTGTATTTAATCGCTTCCTCACCCATATGATAGTTTGTGTATATTTAGAGCATCCTGTGAAATATTGCCCGGTAGTACTGTATAAAAGATTCCGCCAGAAGACGTAAGAGAACAACAAGTTTATGTGATAATCATTAAAAGCTGAGAAGGTACCAGTTGAGAGAAACAAAATTCGTTGAAATTAATGAGGAAAAATACAACGTTTCGGTAAGACAGTGAGGGGATGTTTTGAACAAATTGATAAATAAGGCGGAGGCGAGGGGAAACGGGAAACCCTGTGCGAAAGAATATGATATTTCTGAGAAAAGGTGAGAGGAATTCAGTGATAAGGCAAGTGAAACATGAAGAAAAAAACAGAACAAATGATAAGGAAATGGATTAGTTATCCGACGACAACAGCTGTCGATTCTCGACAGTATCGTTGTAGATCGGAACCATTTCCTGCTCGAAAACCGGATTATTGAACGATCCTCGCTGCAAAATGATATGATTGGAACCTAGAGAAATGAGTGCTTCTCACTTCATGAGATGAGACAAGACTCGTATTCTGAGAGACTAGTTCGATGCCGCCCTCGTCCATCAGATACGCCGGATTGCTGAACTGATCCAGCGGCACGCCGTGATTCTGCATCGGTGTGTGACGGAATTGACGGAAGACGGCGAATCTGAAAATTGGAAGGGGTCAGTGCAGGCAGTGCGCATTCAGAAGGAAGCATCCGGAATACCTGTTAGATCGATTGGCGATGATGCCGACGACGATGACGACGGTTAGAATAACGATGGCGAAGATGACTATGGATTCTGAAAAAATGACACAAGTTTCTCAAAACTTTTTGGAATCGGAGTTTGAGCTTACTCGTCCAACTGCCTCCTTCCGCTTTACTGCTTCTTCTATGAATGCGATACTGACAACGGTCTCCGAAGAACGCGTCGTCGCATTCGCACTGCGGCTCGTACTCGTCGTCAAGTGAGCAGACGCCGTCGTGATGACAGAAGTTGTCGCAGGAGTGAGTGGCACAGAGAGCACCGCCGAATCCGGGTGGACAGATACACATCGGAGACGGCTGATCGGGGTATGGATCGACACAGACTCCGTTGTTCTTGCAGGTGATGGCTCGACACGACTTGGCAGTGATCTCTCCGCAAGTGTCGCCTCCGAGACCCACCGGGCACTCGCAGAACACTGTTCCCGATGGCTTCTTGATGCACTTCGAGTCGTTCTCGCACTCGCTGCACTTGGTCTCCTTCTCGCATCGGATTCCCTTGAATCCTTTCTTGCACTCGCACTCGAAATGCGTTCCGTTGATCTCGATGCACTTGGAATTGTTGGTGCAGTAGTCGTCGCATTCGATGGAAATGTCGCAACGAGGACCGGTGAATCTGGGCGGACACTTGCACTTTCCAGGCAATCCGGGCAGATCCAGACAGGTTCCGCCGTTGTGGCACCAGTTGGGCTGTTTGTGGCAGATCGGAGAGCAGTCCGTGTTGTGGGCAGCGGCATTCTGCTCGCAGGAGCAAGTGATCGGGTCCAGCGGTTTGGTGATATCGTAGGAGCACTTGGATCCGAATGGACACGCGTCTTTGCAGAGATACTCTTGACAGTTCTCGCCGGTGAAGCCAGATGGGCAGATACAGTGGGGCAACGATCTGTTGGACTGGACATATGCACAGAACCCGCCGTTCTGACAAGAATGATTCTCGCAGTTCTGGCATCTGTTTCCCGTGAATCCAGATGGACAATCACAGCCACTGACCCGATTGGCCTTGTCTGTTTTGCACTGTCCGCCATTGAAGCAGTGTCCATGGCAAACTTGAGCATCTTTCCTCTGGGTACATTGATACCCAGTCCATCCGTCATCACATTCACAGAATGCCTGAGGACGACAAGTTGGATGACCCGGAGGACAAGGAACCGGACGACACTGTCCCCGCGGACCACAGACTCCCTCGCAGATATGGGTGGTGCAAGCGAGATTGGTGAAGTTTCCGGCACACTGACAAGAGACTTGGAATGAGGAACTCCAGTGATTCGGTCGGATCGCGCACGTTTCTCCGTTCCAGCATCGTTCCGAACACTCGTTGATCTCACATTGCTTTCCGTAGAATCCCGGCTTGCAGACGCATTGTTGGCCCAAAGAGCCGGCGACTGTCTTGCACACGGCGTCGTTGTAGCAGAAGTAATCACCGCATTCTGGAAGAGAAGAAGAAGTGGTGAGGACTGTGGGAACTTGAAAGACTTACGCATGGCTTCTTGATCTTTTTCGCTGAGCCGCAGACATTTCTTTGAGGAAACTTCGAAAAATCTTTCGGGGCCACACAAACATTTGGGAACCAGTTTACCATCATCCTGAAAAATAATATGAATCGTCTCAAGTTTCTTGATGCTTCCTTCACTCACCGTTTTCTCCGGAACACAAACAGTTTCCAGCGGACAGTAGTTGGAAAGACACGGATTGGATCTGTGAACAATTTGAGAAACGGTGTGTTTGGCGGGATGGGCGATGCGCAGTTTGATGAACGGCGAGATGTCTCTGACGGTTCGACTGTACTTGGTGGTCTTGCCGGTGAACTTGTGCATTTTGTGAATGCTTCCCTGATTTGTGATGAGGTAGATGTATCCACCCAACAAGTCCATGGTGACTGGACCATCATTCAAGTCGAACTTCCGAACAACTCTCCGATCTCTTCCATCGGTCGACACAGTTTCCACTGTTCTTTTGAAGCTGTCAATCCAATAGAGTCGATCGTTTGGAGCATCTAGAACCAGTGACTTTGCCTCGAAGATGTTTCTTTCCACGAGCGCTTTGTGTGGCTGAACTTGAGAAGGTTTGAAGGTCTGTTTCAACGGTGTTCCATCGATATTGGCGACTAGAATTCGGGGAGCTGGTGCTCCAACGCTCCAGAAGAGAAGGCGTGAGAACGGGTCGACGGTAAGAGAAATGATGTCTCCCGTGGAGTTGACGATGAGAGTTTTGGTGTTGGTATCGTTGGCTCTGGATACGTAAATGTTCTCTTGAGTTCCAAAAAGAACATCTTTCTCCGGCTGACTGCTCTCCGTGAAGTAGGTGTTCTCGTGCAAGAAGTCGTAGGCAAGCAGGGAATCGGTACTCCTGTCCGTCTCTTCACCCCATGGTTTTGTCAAATCCACTTCGGACCATTTCTTCGATCGAGTATCCACATTACCATCATGTGTCTCTACCGTATAGAACAGTGCCGCGCGGAACATGTCATAGCCAAAGTCGATTCCTCCCGGGATAATGTCCAGTTTGAAGTTGAAAACAGGACGGAGCATCGTGTTCTCGACGAGCATCAAGTGAATCATTTTTCCGTTTGACAAGAACATTTCGGTGGTTTTCGAGGACGGTTCGCATCCGTTTGTGTCGTGTTTGGTACGGGAGTATCCGGCGGCGCAGTGACAACGAGTCGTCGTGTTGTATGCCATCCAGCATTTCTGCGGACACACTCCGAAGTGATGGCACTTGTCTCCACAGGTGTCTTCATCTGACCCGTCTCCACAATCATCTCTTCCATCGCATCGGGCCGTCTCGTCAATGCATCGTCCATTCGTGCACCGGAACTTTCCTTTGCACATCTCCCTACAATGCGCCGGTCGCTCATCACTTCCATCTCGACAATCTTGGATTCCATCGCACATTGCCGTGGAGACATCAACGCATTGTTTCAGATCATCACAGACTCCGATTCTGTAGCAATGCGCTTTCCGAGTCCTGCACATCTCCGGAGATTCGTCGAGTCCGTCTGCACAATCCCATCGACCATCGCACACTTGCCACTCTCGAACTTGCTGTTTCTCGCATTGGAACAACGGATTGCTGTAGTCTCCGTAGCCGAAACAGTTGAATTCGTCTCTTCCACTGTCACAATCTAGCACTCCATCACAGATCTTTGACGAGTTCAGATGCAAGTGACATTGCAGATCCGGACATCCTTCCTCATCAGATCCGTCTGGACAGTCGACTATTCCGTCGCAAGCGAATCCTCCGCATCTCTGAGTGCTCTTCTTCTCCAGAATCTTCTTCATGGCACATGCCTCTTCATCTTCATCCGATCCATCCTTACACTTCTTCTTTCCATTGCAAAGTTCATCTGCATGAACACAAGAGCCATCGCAAGACAGTGCACACTCTTTGGCACATCCTCGTTCATCCGAAGCATCCTGACAGTCCTGTTCTCCATCGCATCGTTGCCTCTTTGCAATGCATCTTCCACTATCACACTGGAACTGCTCATGTGTGCATTGCCCGTGTCCAGGACAACTGTCCGGTTCATCTTCGCCTCCGGGACAATCGACTTCTCCATCACAATATGCTTCTTTGGCAATACACTGGGAGATCTGATGGGTCGTCTGGTTGACACACGCAAAGAAATCGGGTTCGCAGTGCTTGATCTCGCAATCTTTCTCATCGGATCCATCATCACAGTCCTTTTGCTTGTCGCATACAGATGTAATCGGAATGCATTTCTTCTTGTCGCCACACTTGAACTGCGCTTCGTTGCATTCAAAGCTCTCGCAGAACTTTGGCTGTTCATCATCGCCACGTGGACAGTCCTTGATACCATCACAAAGTTTCGATGCATAGAGACATTGAGCCGTGGAGTTGGAACTTGCCTTCGAGCAAACGAATTGTCCGGCATCACAAGGGAACGGTGGGCAGACGCCCTTGACAAAGTATCCTTCGTCCTCTCCGTCTCCGCAGTCATCCTGTCCATCACACCTCCACCAAGGGGCGATGCACTTGTAGGTCTTCGTGCAGATGAAGTCGTTCGGCTTGCATTCCGACTTGCACGACCGCCCTTCGGATCGGAATCCTTGAGCACACATGCAGGTGAACTTCTCCGGAGTGCTTGCTGGAATGCACAAGTTGTCGCACCGAGCTGGTTGAGAACACGGATGTCTGGCTGTCTTCAGACTTCCCAGTTGTTGAAGGGACGGATGAACAATCTTGAATCCCATGGGTCTGTAGTGTTTGTCTTGAATCAGCACTTTCCGTTGATCTCCAGTTATCTTATGAACCCGTTCGATGGTATGGTTGTGCCAGTCACTCCAGTAGATGTAATCCTCGAATACAGCAAGAGCAAATATATGACGGACAGTGTTCCTCAAAACCATTCTTCTCTTGGTTCCATCATAACTGCAAGAGGCGATATAATCCCGATGAGCATCTCCAAAGTATAGCCGTTGCGCCGGGGCATCTACCGCTAGGGCGTTTGGCCAGCGGATAGTCCGGTCTTGAAGAATGACTTGCTCATTGGATCCATCCATATCCATCCTTCCAATATGCGCAGAAGCTCCCCAATCCGTCCAGAAGATAAGGGCTTGCAGCGGATCCAAAACAATAGCTCTCGGGTCCATCAATGGAGATCCTTTGAGCAGAATCCTATTGAACCGTCCTCTCATGTCACAGACAGCAATCGCATCGTGATTTCTATCCGTATAATAGATGTTTCTTCCAAGCCAATCCACTGCGATTCCGTCGATTCCTTTTGTTGGGAGCGAGTTGATAACTCGGAATGTGTTGGGTTGATTGCTCATCGAAGTGATGCCCGCTTTGTTTCCGTTGTTGGTGACATCTGTCCAGTAGATCAAGTCGCTCTTGATATCGTAATCCAGTGCAACTCCATTCGTCAGATTCGATAGAAGAGTGGCTTTGGCGTGTCCGTCGATGGAGAACATCTTCAATCGATGACCATATACCAAGAGAATCTCCGGTTCGATTGTGTCATTTCTCCGACAATCGTGTTGATTCTCGGCAAGGATATAGCCAGGGGCACAGAAACATTGGTGTCCGACATCTCTTCGATCAATGCAAAAATGAGAGCAGTTGGCTTTTGGACACGAAGGAGAACGGAGACAGGAACTCTGATCATAGGGAGACAGATGGTATCCCTCATCGCAGGAACACGTTTCGAATCCAGCGCGTCTTTGGCAGTTCCATGGCTGTTCGCAGGAGTTTCGAGAGGAAGAGCAGTTGCCTTGAGGCAGATGACACTGCTCATCGATTCCCGACATACAATCTCTGGTTCCATCGCACATTTGATGTTCTTGAAGGCAACCGATTGTTCCGTTCTTCAGTACGCAAGACCATCCATTGGGACATCCTCTCTTCGGTGGCTCTGATAGCGAGCAGATCTCGACCCACTCATCGGATCCATCAATACAATCAACTGACGCGTCACACAGACGAGCCGAATCGATGCATTGTCCACTATTGCACATCCATTCATTCGCCTTGCACTGTCGATCCAAAGATGCGCAGTTCTCTTCATCGAAACCATCGCTGCAATCCTTGACTCCATCGCAAAGTACGGCAGTCAATTCGCAAGCGACGACGCATGTCTCATCGGCGCATCTCGACGGAACATGAACGCTGGTCTTCCCGTTTCCACAATCGATTTCATCGGATCCCAGTGATTTTGCATTGTCCATACAGTCATCAGTTCCATCGCATCTCCATGCCATCGGAATGCATCTGTGATTGGTGCATCGGAACGTGGTGTTTCCACTGGAATCGCATTCGCTCTCGCACGCCTGCTCGTCTTCTCCGTTCGGACAGTCACTCGTTCCATCGCATTTCTGCTCGAGACGAATGCATTTCTTGGTCGATCCACATGCGAATTCGAATGCATTGCACTGTTTTGCATGACAGTCCTTCTCGTCGGATCCATCTACACAATCCGGTTGTCCATCGCATTTCCAGCGCAATGGCATGCAAGTTCTGGTTGCCAAACAGGCGAATTGGGTCTCCGAGTCGCATTTCTTCGGCGAGGAAACACTGCCTCCGTTTGGATCGAAATCCACGAAGCAATCCTCTTCATCCCATCCATCGAAGCAATCATTCCGCCCGTCACACTTCCAAGTTGGATGAATGCATTGAGAAGTCGTCGCGCAGTTGATCAATCCTTTCATGCCGAACTCGTCAAGTTCCGAGCAATTTCTGAACGGACATCCGATTTCGTCACTTGCATCGTTGCAGTCTTGCGTGTGATCACAGCGAGCTTTCGATGGAATACAGGCTCCCGATGTGCATTGGAACTCTTGAGCACTGCATGTACAATTGGTCTCATCCTGATAATTGGAGCAGTCATTGACCCGATTGCACTTCTTCGCTTCTGGAATGCACAGTCCGTTTCCACATGAAAAGTATCCGGGACGGCAGTTGCGAGTCGAGCAGTAGATGGTATCCTCGTCATCGTGAATCGGGCAGTCATTGAAACCGTCGCAAGTCTCATCGTAGGGAATGCACAAATCGGAATGCAAGCACTTGAATTCGTTCTCCGCGCACTTCTTCCCGTTCAGATCCCCGCTACACGTCCGTTTATCTGCATTCAGTCTCCGTTCTCCATTGCAAGCACACGTCGGCTCTCCATCTGGCGTCAATCTACAGTAATCCTCGCATTTCAAATCGTTCTTGAAGCATGCATCCGCTGCGCAGTACTCTCTGTCCACATCGACAACAACCACTCCGACAGCCATATCAGTGCCTCGATTGATGGTTCGATTCTCGGTTCCGGTGAACTTGTTAACACTGCCAATTGCTCGATGAAGCCAGTCTGTGAAGATGATTTCATCGTCGTAGATGGCCAATTCGAATGGATTAATCGTGTCGATGTCTCTGTTCGAAGTGATCTTTTCTCTGTGAGACCCATCGAAGTCACATCGGGAGATATTGAAGTCTTTTCCGTGCGAAAAGTAGAGTTTGTCTGCATCCAGATCCAGCGCAAGTCCTCGGACTTCCTGAAGGTCTTCCTGGAGTACCATTTCTCTTCCGAAACCACTGTAGGAGACTTTCTCGATGGTTGATCCAGTTATGGCATTGTTGGAGAAGAAGATCAGCATGCGACACGGATGAATGACAAGATTTTTGGGGCGATCTCGGTAAGTGAGCATGAGAACAAGTCGAGGTTCCGTTGGATAGACTTCCAGGTTGTTATCACCAACGTCGATTCTCCAAATACCCGCCGGATTGCTTCTGATGAAGTAGAGCTCTCGATGAACCTCATCATATGCTAGACTTGGCACAGTTCCAACGTCCTCTGCAATCACCACACATCCAGTTCCATCAAAGTTCACAGCTGAGATTCGGAATTTATCGTAGTCCGCGAAGTAGAGCCTTCCTCGACTTGCATCTGCGGTCACTGTTCCGATTCTCGAAACCATACAACTCTCGGCAGTGATTAGACGATTCGGCGGAGCGAGGTCTTGGGGGTAAGGAGAGGCGAATTCGATGGAACTGTAACGGCTGAAAGCGAAGAACGTCCGCGAGGGTTGGCAGGTTCCGTCGTCTCCTTGAATTGAATGCACACAGATGCATTCCTTCTTCACTTTAGAAGACTTTGAAGGAGTTGTGATGCACAGGTGTTCGCATCCCCCGTTGTTGTTCGAGCAAGCTGTGTAGAGTACCGAGTTCTTGACATCCATCACATCCAAATCGACGACTCGCAGCTTCTGTCGAGGAGTCAATTTGGCAATGGAATCCACCATGACAACAGTGTTATCCGACTGCCGAACACTTCTCACTATGCTTCCCGACAGATTGTTCTTGTCAAAGAAGAACATTTCATCGCCATTGAACACGAAGCTGACAGTTTCTCCGAGTCCTTGAGCACTGTACGCGGCCACCCATTTCTGCTCGTTTTCTCCGTTATAATCGACGCAATCAACTGCCGTCTTCTCATTGTCCACGTAGCAAAGACGGGAATGATCTTCGTCGACGGTAATCGCGGCGATTTGTCTCTTGGGAACAATGCACTTTACATCGCTTCCATCGTAGTTGGCCGCTTTGATGCAGTTGGCACTGGCCCAGAAGAGCTTTCTGAAAGCAAATAGATTAGGTCTCATAAGCGGATATCAATCCAACTCACCCTTTCGGCGGATCAACAGCAATCTCATAAGGAACTTTCTCCTCATCTTCCACTATCGTCGCATACATTGCTTCGTCTTCCCGACTCGGATCAACCAGCACAATGATTCCCTTGGCGGACATCGTTAGTCTGGCAGAGACGAGCAAGTAGCCTGTGACTCTGTCCAGAGTGATTGCCGCAATCGGATGAGAGTTAGTCGAGTAGACCATTCGAGCAAACGACCCGTTGGTGGCACACTGCCAAACTTCATTGTGGCGGGTGACTAGGTAAACCAAATCTTTCTTCGCATCGACTACAAGTCGCAGAATCCGTTTCTTGCTGACATCCGAATGCAGACTGTGAGCCCTTAGAAGTTGATTCGTCTTTCCGGTCTGCGGATCCTTGTACCATCCGACTGACTGAAGGAATCCGTTCTCCGTCACAAAGAAGATCCTCTTCTCCGGCGCGCGACACTTTCCATTTTCCATGTAGAATCCTTGAGAGCAGACACAATCAACCTTGTTCTTCAAACTGCTGAGGCACAAGGATTCGCAGGAATTACAAGCTTCAGAAGGCTTGATCATCGCTGCAGGACCAGTGGGTATGATGGATAAGAAGAACGCATCCGAGCTCTCAATCGGTACCACAATCAGTGCTCCTCTCTGGATGGCGTTGAGTCCTTTCATTTTGAATCTTCGAACTGTAGTTTGATTTCGGATGCGAACGTATTCTCCAATGAGAATGTCTCCATTCTGATCAACGGCTATCGAAGAAACATTGCCATCTCCTCCAGGAATAGCGACTTCTTGTGCCAACTCGTTGGCCGGATTGAATGTCACAACGCGTCCTGCGGAGATCCAGTAAAGGAGAGAAGACGACGGATCGGAGACTGGGTTGAAGACTTTCTCGAGGAGCGTCGAGTTAACTTTTGTCAGTTGTTTCGGATTGTCACCAGCGGCTGTCATGGAGAACATGGTCGGCGGCTTCTTTGCGTCGTCGAACCAGAACAGTTTCTTGGCAGAGTTCGAGAACACGATGTCTCTTGGCTGTTTCATTCCGGCAAGCATACTGGAATCGACCAGTACCCTCCTCGCTTTTCCATCCACACTCATCACTTCGACTCTTCCAATTCCATCGGAACTGATCGTCACATACGTGTTTCCAAGTGCAGGATCAATGCACATTCCACTAGCACCATACAGTTCTCCTCCGATTGCAAGAATTCTTTCAGTTTCCTCCGGTCCTGTTAAATTGATCAGTGAAATTTGAGCCTGAAGATACTCCAGTATGTGGAGAGTGTTGTTGAAGCCTCCGACCGCCCGAATCTTCTGGTATTGATTGCCAGATATCATCGGGAAAGCGTGAGGATGCGGAGGATCCATCGAGAAACCGCGAATCGAATTCTTCGTGGCAATCAGAAGTGTCTGCTGTCCATCGACACATCCATCATCCGTAGCTGTTTGGAGATTCGTGCACTGGCAACTGGCCTTGTTCTTTCCATCGATCAGACAGATTCCATTGCATTTGAATCCGTCGCACGGGTTTCTCAGCTGCATCTTTTGCTTCGATCGATGAACAATTTTGAGAGTGAATGGTTGAGTGGTGACCCTTTCAATGATCGACACATTCTGTCCGGCCCATTTGTCCACTTTGCAAATCGTATTGGTCCTCCAATCGGAAAAGTAAACGTGTCCTTCATAGATATCCAGTCCGAACGCATGTCCAAGTCTCTCAGAATCTCGAAGCACAATGACATGATCCCGTCCATCGTAGGTGACTGTGTGGATTGAATCTGACTTGGCATCCACCCAATAGACCCGTTTTGCAATTGTGTCCAGAGCGATTCCATTGGGCCAACCAGACTGTGCGATATTCAAAATCTTCCAAACCACCGATCGATCCTTTCCAGCCAAAGAAGCCCGTTCAATCCGCGGTTTCGACTCTTCCCAGTCCGTCCAGAACATGATACCTTCCTCGACATCAATAGCCAGTGCTCGAGCGTTTCCCATTTTCTCACTGATTACTGTAGCCCTCCTCATTCCGTCGTCGGAAACCACTTGGATGCTGTGAAGAGTGCTGTCGATCCAGTAGATGTTCCCGGTGATCCAGTCAACAGACAGTCCCTCGGCGTTGAAGACTCCATAGGAAACAATTGTTCTCTGGTTCATGATTGCCCGATTTTCCAAATCTCCTCCATAAATCTTGTCCGAAGAAAGGTCCGACCAGTAAACCGACACAGATCCGTTCTGATTGTACTTGAAATCCAGACCGATGGCGTTGATAAGTTGAGATTTGACTGGAGAACTTCCGGGAAACTTGGATTGCAGCATCCGAATTTCGTGTCGATTCGTGTACAACAGCACTGGTTTCTGCGGATCCGTCGATACACACGTGAACCTGTCAGGTGCTAGTTGGAAGCCGTCTTCGCAGTAGCAATAGTGATGAGAACCATGAGGAATGCAGCGTTGAGAGCATTGTCCGAAGCGGCAAGGATCTTTCTTTGTGCAAGTCATCCCGTCTTTTTCCAGATAAAAATTATCGGGACATGAACAAATCGGACCGGATGGGGTGGCTTGACAAGTATGTGAGCATCCCAATTCAGCAGCTCCGGTGCAGTTGAAAGAGCACATGAATCCCTCATCGTCTCCATTCTTGCAATCTTCTTTTCCATCGCAAAGTTGCTTGTTGGAAATGCACTGGAACCGGGTGGAATTGCATTGGTACATGGGCGGCTGGCAGCGGAGTTCGGCGGCATCGGTTCGAATGTGCGTGCAGTGTGTCTCATCGGAACCATCATCGCAATCCTCGACTCCATCGCATTCGAGTTGCTTCGAAACGCACCTTCTGCCATCCACACAGCTCAAATGAGTTGTGCTATTGCACATGGCCGCAGGGCATTCTTTCTCGTCTTCTCCAGTCAGACAATCCGCGAATCCATCGCAAAGTTGGAAGCTGCGGAGACATTTTCCATCGGCGCACATGAACTGATTCATTTTGCCGCACCCGGACGACGATTCGTCCTTGCAATACTCCTTGGATTCGTCGCTTTCGTCTGCACAATCAGGAACTCCGTCGCATCGGAAGATCATATCCAAACATGCTGAACTGCCGCCAGCGCATCGGAATTGTCGTCCCGTGATACACTTTTCCTCTTCACAATGAGCCTCGTCCAGACCATCCAAGCACTGCTGTTTCCCATCGCAAACTTGTTTCTGTCGAATGCAAAGGCCAGTTCCGCATCGGAACTCGTCAATGGCACACGACCTCTGCTTCGGACAATCCTTCTCGTCGTCTCCATTATCACAATCTTTGATTCCATTGCATCTTTGTGAACTGCTGATGCACTTAGTTTTCGAGCATCTGAACTGATTGTCTGAGCACTTGAGAGTCGGCATCTTCTCGCAAGTCTCTTCCATCTCATCGGTCCCATCGTGGCAATCGGTTTTTCCGTCACAAACGAAACTCATCGGGAGGCAAGTGGTGGCATCGCATTTGAATTTGTTGCCGATGCACTCGAAATTCTTGCAAACTCCGTTCGGATCTTCATCACTTCCATCCAAACAATCATTGTCTTCATCGCACAAACTCGCCTTGTCAATGCACTTTTTGCTGACAGTACACGTGAATTCTGTCGTTTCATTGCACCCAAACGGATCGATCCAGTCGTCATCCTTGACACACTTTCCATCATTTGAGACCTTCATTCCATCGGCACATGCACACTTGACTGGTTCACATCCAACCGATCCTTTACAGCTGCTCGCGAAACAGAAGTGTTCGCAATTGTTAGAAGACGTCGAGCAGGGAGAGCTGATCATCGGGACACTCGTATTGAAGACGGCAAGTTCGAAGACGGTCGCCGAGTACTTGAACACCTCTTGAACTTGTTCCGGGGATTTCACATTGACTCGCTTCACGGCGCCTGTCTTGAATTCCGAGAAGAAGATGTGGTTGTCGAAGTAGGCGAGGCCGTAGGGATGCGACAGCTGAAATTATGATTTGATTTACATTCCCTGACCCAAACTGAGAACTCACTTTTCCAGCTCCCTGCACCAGAACTTCGCGATCTGCCCCATTCCATCGGATCCTCTCGATAACATTTCGGTAGGCATCGCACCAATACAGGAAGTCGTTCTCGAGGTCGAGGGTCAGACCGTTGATCCACATGGCATTTTTCGAGACGAGGGTCTGAAAACATAATAAGTTGCGGATGAAAATGAAATGTGACTGACCTTTCTCTCCGATCCATCCAACTTGGACCGTTCGATCATGGCCGGAAAACTCTCCGCATCCCGACTGTTCTCATTCCAACTTCCCCAGAACAAATAGCTCTTCTTGACATGAATCACTATCGATCTCGGGTTGCTCATATTCCCTTCAACGATAATCTTCTGAATCTTCAAGTTGGACAGCTTCGCGACAGTGATCATCTTCCGATGCTGATCCGTCATGTACAAATTGTCAGAAGTGTGATCGTAAGCCATTCCTTCGCAATTCATGACTCCAGTCATTCCATGAATCGTATAGTTCGATCCGTCGAGTTTCTGAGTAATCAGAGAGTGCCGTTTCAAATCGAAAATCAGAAGACGTTGGTTCTTCGGATCAAAAGTGATTGCACTGGGTCTTTTGGCGGCAAGGATGTCCGGGATTCCGAGTTCCTGACTGCGATAAGTCTCATCGAAGCCGAAGATCCTGACTCTAGCCGGTCGGAGCTGAGCTATCACCATCACTTTCCTGTCCTTCGTTTCATTCGGTTTCGCTTCGATGCACTTGTTTTCCTTTTTCAAAAGTCCATCTCTGCACAAACAAATCGCCTTCTTCTCGACGTCTCCAATGCAAATATCGTCGCACTTTGCCGTTTTACAGCCATTTTTGCCTTTCCACGAGTTCTCATTTTTTCGGAAATGAATTACTTGATGGATTGATCTTGGAAATGCTCCGCTTGACGGAAGTGTCACTTCTCTCCAATTCTTGACTTCTGGATTCAGAATGTCCACGATGATCACTCGTTGGAATTTGACGACCAGAATGAGTTTTCCTTCCGCGAAATCTATCGAAACCACATCTCTGACAATGGGTTCATTGAGTGCAATCCACGAGTGATTACCGTGATAATCAATGGCTTGAATCACATTCGCTTCACTGTCCACATAGTAAAGAATGTCCAGAAACGGATCGACAGTCAGTGCACTTGCCTGGATCGGCTGTGGGATCAATCTCATTCGAGCCCTCGTAGCCAGATCGATTCTCCAAATGCCTTGTTGGAGGATGTCGCTGTCACTGACAAACAACTGTCCTTTCAGACTGTCATATGTCACATCTCGAATAGTTCCAGTCACTCCACCAGCCGTGACGGTATAACACTTGTTGATCCGAGTGCTGTCGTGTTTGCAGATGAAGATGTAGTACATGCCATCGGTGAGTATCCAGTTGCCTCCGAAAGTGTCAAACCGAATCATACTGATGGATGCCAAGTCAAATTCCACTGCATATGACTTTGTGACGGGTTCAGGACCTTCCACGTTGCCACACGTGATGTAACTTGTATTGGGAGTCGGAGTTTCAGTGAGACAAAGTACCGGAGCAGTGGCTTCTGGGAAGTCTGGATGTTCAAAGACAAGAGTCAGAGCGCCGGCTTTTCCGAGTGGGCGGGGCATGCTTGAGAAGGTTTTGATGGTGTTGTTCTGATGGACGAACAGCTTCTGTTTGGTGAGAATTGCGATACGTGGGCTGGCAGCCTCCTTGGTTTCAACGCAATGGGTTCCGTTGACAAGGACGAGGCGAGGATCGAGGCAAGAACAGGTGAACGAACCGTTTCGGTTGTCCATGCATTGTTGGCTGCACACTGGATTGAGACCTGCAAAGTGGTATTATAGAGGTAAATGGTGCAATACTCTCACCAATACTGCTCCTCTCGCAATGATTCACAAATTCGCACTTGCCCGTCGCATTCAGAAACTTGTTGTTCGGGCAGTAGCACTTGATGCCATCGACGGTCATTGCTGCTCCGTACTCGCACTTCTTGGCTGTTTCCGGATCCTCGACCAGACACATCGAATGCTCATCGGAACCGTCAGCACAGTCGGGTTTTCCATCGCAAAACTTGAAAAGTGGCACGCATTGGGGGGACGTGGCACAAGCATACTCGTTAAATTCGCATTTGAGAGCTTGTTTGCCTAGAATGGATCGATTAATGTTCTGATAGTTTAGATTCTTGCTTTCAGAAGAGAATCATACATGAAGTGACTTTCCTATTTTCCCTGCGAGACCCAAATCTATCAACAACAACAAAAAACTCACAGATCTCCGGAGCCTCATCAGATAGATCCCTTGCTCCATTCGCAAGTCGTCCGCAGTCGTGTTGTCCATCACAGACATAGCCACGCGGCAAACATTTACCCGTTTTGCACACAAACTCGTTTTCTATGCATTCCCGATCTGAAAAAGTCAGCGATAGAAAGGGAAGAGTGTCATTCCGACACTTACCACAAGTGGACGGTTCATCGGATTTGTCGGCGCAGTCCGGGTATCCGTCGCACACCCACTGTTCCGGATAGCACTTCGGACCGTTTTCCGAGTCGAAGTCGCATTCTCGCATCGGAGCAAGGCATGCTGAGTTAGGGGAATCGATATGGTGGCCGTCTGCAAAATTGACAGTAATGCATTCACGTGGACTTTATGGTCAGCGCCAGCCACGTTTGACAAGAGCGGGTTTGCAGCAAAATTGAAATACTTACCAGCTTCTTCAGAGTCGAAACCGATGTGAGTGACACTTGCACCCAGATGGGCGGTCAGAAGAAGAATAACTAAATGATGGGTGCAGAGCATCGGAAAATGGAAGCCACCTTCATGGAGAGCCGACGGGAACAGGGTTTCGACTGCAAAATGGGGAATGAGGAAAAGGAGAGGAAAACGGGAGAGAAATGGAATGTCAGAAGGAGGACAGGAAGATGCGAAACATGTCTCGAGAGAGGACAGTTAAGCAAAGGAACCGAAGCAACTAATTCGATTCTTCGATCAAAGAATCTGGTATTGACTGCTACTAGTAATGGTACTAATTGCCGTTTCGATTCCCCTGTTTCGATTATTTCGGTTCAAATGTTGTGTCGATTAGGAGAAGGAAAGAAAGGAACGAGGGATGAAACAAGGAGGAGAAGAAGGAGAAAAGGAAGGAGATCGGGGAAGGGGGGGGGGTAGAATGCAATAAACAAAATTATATTTGGGGCGAAGGGACAGAGCCGAGGAGGGAGAGGAGAGAAGGGAAAGGGACTTTGAATTCATCCCAGATTGAGCTGACCAGAAGGGAGAAAAAGGGACATAAGAGAGAAGAGAGGGAGCGAAAGTTCAGATTGAAACGGAAAGTGTACTGTAGGAGAGGCAATCAAACTGATTGTGGGGATGTAAAAAGAAGGGGAAGAGAGGGGGAAATGAGAAAAGGTTTGCAGAGGCTTGGAGAGAGGAGAATGGACACTTGGAACACGGCACACAGTAATATCGGGTGGGAGAGGAGGAAAGAAGAGAGGGGAAGTAGAAGAGGATGGCGCCATGGGGTGTTTGGGAGTATCGAGACTTTCGAAATGACCACAACGACGAAATCTACAAGTCTCGTAGTTCAATACAGACACATTTGGGTAAGGTATGCTAAATGTTTAGAAGACCGGGTTGGATCAAGAGACAGTTTACTTTGGAAAGTTTGTCTGCAATATCAGAACAGAACCATAATACACCTAACTCAAACTGCCTTGAAAAACGCATATTTCAAAAAATTGAAATTCTAATAGACCATGAGTCATTTCGAGACGAATAGCACGCGGGACTTGTTCATCTTCATCCATCTCCATCCCCTTGCCCCCTTCCCCTTCTCTTTCTAGGTGCCACACATCCGACCACATGGAACCAGAAGGGAGCGGGCGACAAAAAAGAGTAAGTACCCCATAAAACTGGAGACATTCCACATTTTTCGGGGGGGGGGCGAGGAGAAGAAGAAGAAAGTGTGGCTTGACGTCGTCATTTGAAGGGGGAAAAATGAACGGAAGTATGAAATATTCAGTAGAGCAGAGGAGAAGTCATGGGGGTCGGGGAGATGGGATGGGTGGGCTGAATGAACCTTGGAAGGGTTTGACTAGGGGCAATTTACGGGAGATGTAGATTTACGAGGAGACAAACACACATTTTCAAACTGAGACATCTCTCCATTCTGGTCTGCTAAACCTTCATCATTCCCGAGTAGAATTCAGTCGAAAAATGAACGGAAGTAGTGCAAAGAGTGCGTGAGGAATGAGAAATGGCCTCCATCGAGCCCTAAAGACCACTTTATCAAGTGAGAGCTCTCCGAGTCCAAATCTCCTTTTTTCGGGTTGTACTGAAGACGGAAAAAGGACTGGACACTGGGATTTAGAGAGTGGATTCCATGAATACATCTCTCTGCGTCTCTGGTTCCATTTGAAAAAAACCCGGGGAGACATTAGAGAGTTGTTGGACGGAAGTACGCAGACATGTTGAAAAGTTTGAATAGAAAAAGAAAGAAGGAATGAATGGGGTTGAGGAGGAGAAAGGAGGGAGGGAGAAAGGGAAGGAGAAAGGTCGGACAGTTCATTCACACCTTGTTCATGGCCAAAGTTGGCATACTGAATGGTAAGAAGCAGACCCAGCCAATTGGTATTTTATTGTCTTCTAATAACTAGGCATTCCAGCCGAATTATATGAACAAGGTAAAGCTGAAGCGATAATTTCCAAAAAAGAAAAATGGATTTGGCTATAACCAGAAAACTAGAAAGTTTCGAGCCCCTTTCCCACTTTTTCATCTCCTTTGACCGCTGCCTCTCCCTCCGTTTCTCCGTTTCACTCCCCCTCTATCCCGTTATCTCTCTCCCTCTTTCCATTCCTTCTCACTGTCTATCTCTCCTCTTCTTTCCACTTTTCTTCTTCAAAAATGACCTCGTCAAGTGTGAATATTTCTAGTTTTCCTTTCTCGTCTACTCGTTTTGCAGGTTGTCTATGCCCGCAAAAAAGAACGAACTTAGCACAGTTAGCACAATCGATACGAATCGGTCGTGTGTTCTGTTCTGATTACAACGCCAAGGGGTCGAGAAGAAGGAGAAGAGGAAGAATGAGAAGGGGGCGAGGGGTCATGTGAGGGTGATGCTATCAGGAACAAAAGAACGAGTGGAAAAGCTGTCAAAGAGCAGGTAGTTTTTGAGTCGGGTGGTCACGAGGGTCTGCGGATTAGTTTACAGGTCCGAACAGTCAGAAATTGAGAATTACTAGGATATTCGGTACTGTTGAACTGTGCAAAGTCTCGTTCTTCTAAACGTGCCGACCGAATTGTGTTCCATTTTCCCAAATCGTTTTTCATACCCAAAACCTTCCAGCCGCCCCACAAACCATTCCCCCATCTTCCAAGAACCAAAAGTCCGCAAAATCTCCAAAGTATCCTCTCTAAACTTTTTTCCCTAATTCCAAACTCGTCGAGACCCATTTCTGTGGCAGTCGGTGTGTCGAGAAAGGCATAATCCGGCTGAGAGAAACGAAGAGCCCACTTGAGAAGGGGAGAGAGAATGGGTCCATAATTGGGTGAGAAGAGGCAACAACAAGACACGGGATTAGGGGACGACGGACGGAAAGAAGGGAGGAAGCGAAGGGGAGCAGGGCACGGTGTCATTTTGATGATGGAAATCGGATCGAAAGATGATTTGGAAGAGGGAAACGGAAGGGGTGAGAGTGCACACCGGTGGACGAAAAAAAGGAAGAGAGAGAGGCGGTGTGTCTGCGTCTCTCCTGGATCTAGTACTCTCTCGGCGGGTTCGGCGGCGATGATCAAGTCAGAAGAACATTTGGGAGAGGGGAGATGCCACCTGGTTGAGTGATGATCGAGAAAAACGAGAGAGGTGCTACCAACCGGACGGCCAGAGTATCCGGACACTATAGTTTCGAGAAAGAGTTGGAGAATGGAAATGATGATGGAATGGGAGGGCGGGAAGGGACTATTCCTAGAAACCATTCGAGAGAAGCGTCAAAAAGTGTTCTAGAAATAGAAAAAACGAGGGAGAAAGGGGGCAATTAAAATGGAATTGCCAACTGGCATTCTCCTCTTTCATTATGTTTAGTAGTATCTAAAGTGGCTTTTGAACACTTTAATTACCTATTTGAATTTCCTAAAAAGTGCTGCAAATGCGCTCAGTTGAGCACTTTTGATCTTTCATGAGAAAATAGACGTCGTGGACTCCTCGTGGACAATTAGGCAAGGGGATCTAACTTGCTTCGAAAATTTCGCTGCGAGACCCACACTGGCTTTCATAAATAGATTAATACCTACTTCTCTTGCGTGTTAGGGAAATCTTTAAGAAAACAATTGAAATTTTTTTGAAAATTCTTCAAAATGTTGGTTTCTTTTGTCAAAATCGCCTAAATTCTCCTAAAATGGGCATGTATTCCACGTCTTATATTGACACTGTATCAATCGAGTAATGAACAGTGTCAACAAATATTCGAGGTGCCAAGCCGACACACACACACCCTTTGCACCCGAACAAACAAACATTTTCCGACATGGAAACTCTTTCAAATCATTGAAAAACTCTAGTTTTTCTGCCAATGGAAACAGTTTTTCGAGGTGAAAAAGAAACAAAAACAAGAGGAAAAAGAAAACGACAGGAGGCGTCAGGAAGGTCGAATGATGGATGCACACGCGCACGGAGAGGAAAGGAATGGGATGGGACGGAATGGAATGGAATGGCCGGAGGGCGAAATGAAAGGGACAGATGGTACGCAGAGACGCAGACGCTGCAAGCAAGAAGGCACTGGCCGACGATGTTGCGGATGAGGACGGGACGGACGGGACGGACGGGGGACAAGACGGCAGGACACCTCCTCTGACTGCGGATAAACAACAACAACAAGAGGAGGAGCCGGCACTTGTTTACGAGAAGAGGATTCTGGAGGGAAGACACGAATTCGTTTAGAAGATGACGTCGGAGAGAAACGAAGAGATTCCATGAATATGCCCCGACAGAAAAGACACTGGGACCACGGAACGACCTCGAGGCATGTGGCACTTGACAATGTGGCAACATGTGTCTGTGGAGAGGATAATCGAGTTCGATTTGGCCAGATATCGGCACTAATTGGGCAGGGAAACAGTTGGGATGGAGAGGGAGAAAGATGGATGGATTACTGTAGGAGACAGCTTTCTGGCTATTTCTTGCAGGTTTTGAGGTACAAATTCCGATCAAAAGAACTGTTTGATATTTGGGTAACTGTAAGATTACAAGCGCATGCCTTGCCGCTTCAAGTACCGCGTACAAATCACTGAATTTCTCTGTTACTGTACTATACAGCTATCAAAAATTCACCCAACTTGAAATACTTTTCCAGTATGTAATGATTATTTTATATAAGTATCATCTCCTTGGGCGCAAATATTGGGGAAGCTACTTTTATGATCTTTCAAAAATTTCAGAAGTTTTTCAAATTTTCATAGTGTCAAGAAGACTATTTCGAGAGTTGATGGACAAAATTCTAGCTCGAAGTTTTCAGATTTAAGAACGTTATGACGTTTTCAAGATTACGGTATAAATTGGTCCCTCGGAACGGGTTGGTCCCTCGAAAAAACGAATAGACGATCGAGACGGATGAGCAGAAGGTTGTTGTTGTTGTTCCTCTGAACTATGCTCCTGGGGAACCTGATCAGACTACAGACACTGTACCGAACGGGCCGACCAAAAAACAGGTGGGTGACTGTAGCCAAGGACCGCTGTTTTTTTGATCGGACCATGATGACAATTCGGTACAATGTCCGTAGTCTGATCAGGTTCCCCAGGAGCAGAGTTCAGAGGAACAACAACAACCTTCTGCTCATCCGTCTCGATAGTCTAACCGTTTTTTTGAGGGACCAACCCGTTCCAAGGGAACAATTTTTTGCCTTATTTTGAATACGTCATAACTTTCTTAAATCTGAAAATTCCGAACTCCTCACAATCAGCCTGAATGCGGCGAAGCCGCAGGATCAGGCTGGTGTGCACATAACTAAATATAACTAAACTTTTCCAATCCAATTCAAAATCCAATTTCCATTCGAAATAATGGTTTTTTCAAATCTATTCGCATGATGTTACACAACTGTTGAATCACTGTCTTTGCTGAGTTTGCGGAGGAAAACGTCGAGAAGGAAGCAACGAGTCAGGGTCTTTTTGCAGTACAAAGAGAGGAGGACAATGTACACATCCATTCATATGTTAATTCGAGAATATTACAAATCGAAAGTAAATGCTCAATGATCTAATGTCCATGTTCCGATTTGAACCTTCTCCACAACGGCTTCACGAACTCGGACGCCTCGAATATCGTGGCATTTGAGTATATCAAATGGACCAAATTGATTCCGTCAATCTTGAGAACTTTCCGATTGAACTCTCCGACTTCCACTTTGCTGACAGTCGAATCGCCGGTGCAGGAGAGGATTCTGGAGATGAAGGAGACTTGATGATGGACGGTGAAGCGGAAGAGGAACAGGAAGATGTCGACGATGGAGAGCACGATCAGGACCAAGTACCACCACCAGAGAGCGATGAACAGCTTCTCGTTGAACATGTTCACCTGAAAGGAAAACGGAATTGTTAGCAATATGAATGCTAGAATTAAGGGCCGATGCCGTGGATTTGCAATGACTCTGCCACTGAAAACAGGAAGTATACCTACGGCCTAGAATCTCAGTTCAACTCCACAGCCGCGTCCCCAGCTATTCAGAATTTACCATTAATACGCATTGCAGTGACCAATTGTTCACATAACCCAGTTCTCTAACTTGAAAATCGCAGAAAGTGACTCTCGGGAATGTTCCGCTCTCCTGCCACTGTCTTCCTTCCAGAATATCCTTGGTCACAGTCCATCCATAAAAAGGACCCATTCCCATGAAATAGTCCATAAATCCCATCGAGACCATGATCGTAATCGTCGCCAATGCCTTGGTGCTCAACAAGCAAACAGTCAATCGAGATCCCCAAAACTCTCCGTCCGCCGCCTTGTTCCCCATATACTTCTTCTTCTTGTACTCCATCTGCTTCTTTCGCTTCTCAATATCGTCGTCACACGAGGTCTCGAATCCACTTTTGGCGTTTTTTCTGAGATGAGAAGTGACGATTGAGATGTTGATACCGATGACTGATTGAAGAGCGAGCCAGATGATTCGGGGGATGTAGAGGGCGAGGGCCAGGCCGAACAGGATGAACGGCACCCACTGAAAGAGGACGGAATTAGGATACTCAACAGATATTGAAAACCACAGGCAATGTGGGGGGTTTCCATAGACCCAACAATACAATTGAAAAATCTCAAACCAAACATTCAAAACCAACCTGATAATACCTCAGCTCCTTGTTTTCTCTGGTGCCTCCAGCCGGCAGATTCGTCTCGTTCATTCCCACATAATACGTGTTCTCAATAAGACAATACGTCTCCGCATAGTCCTCCCATCCGCCTTTGAACTGTTTTGGCATCCAACACTGGATGCTCTGTCCGACGTATTGTTTGGCCATTATGAAAAGTGCGCATGATACCAGAATGACTACTGTGGCAAAGTATCGAAGTCTGAAATGGGTCTTGAGTGGAAAAATAGGAATAGTGGATAACGGATAACAGACCTGTCAATTGCATCCGAATCGTAGGTCGGTGTGATCTGCTTTTTGTAGAATCCCGTATCGATTTTCATCTGCTTCGAAGTCAAAGAGATTATATTTGAAATTTCGAATAATAAGAGAAAGATCAGAGGAGATATGAAGACATGGAGTGGATCCAGTGACTCATCAGAAGATGGTATGTAGACCAAAACACAATTTGAAATTATCTTCTTTTTTTTCAAAGTCCGCAGAATTTTTCATAAATTAGATACAATTACAAAACAATTTTGACTATTCGAAAATTGAAAAATCATGAAAATTCGTCGCTTTCACTGTCGATCGAGGCATGTGGGGCGTGCGCTGAAAAAATGGAGATTTTGAGAAGAGAAGACGTCAGAATTACTTGGATAGTTCTCCATGAACTCTTCCAGAACCAAACTCTCACTATGAGATAGACTATGGGTTTCTGAAGAAGAATAAGATCTCTTTACGGGCGGACGGCTTCATGATGTTTCTACGACTTTAGCGTCTGCGTCTCCCACTATCACACACTCTCTCTTTATTTCACATCGCTGCGAGACCCGAGCACCGTTAGTCCCTTTCCCCAGTTCCTCGCCCTTCTAGACCTCCCCACTCGACTCACCGATGCTATTATTGTTCTTCTTCAATCGGCGTGTTAACATTGGATGCATCTGAAAAGGGAAGAGGTCTAGACTGGGAAAGGAAACAAAGGGAAAGGGACTCACTGCCGACAGAGAGATTGTAGATCTTCTTCATCAGTTCTTCCGAGTTCAGTCGTCCGCTGTTCGAGTCGAGGAGGCGGAGGAAGAGAACTCCGTCGTCGCGGAGAACGTTCTGGTACAGTTGGTTGGCTTTTTCCGGAGAGTGATCGATGCCTTCTTGGGTCTGGAACAGCAGTTTCGAAATTGTTTCAGGAAGGTGGTTGCGTAGGCATGAGATTTTTTATCAGGTCTGATTTCCATCAGATTCTGAAAAAAAGAACTAACCAAGAGATCCAGGATGAATCCGATTCTCGACTGCTTGTCAAACCGTCTCCACACCCAGGTGATAAAGTCAAACGTGGTGGCGACCAGCAGAAAAGCGAACCAGAACCAGAGGAAGATGAAGATCTTCTCGTTGAACATATTCACCATCAACACACATTGCAGACTCCAATGATGCACATTTCCCAGTTCTCTTACATTGATATCGCAGAAAGAGACTCTCGGGAAGTGCCCGCTCTCTTGCCAATGTCTTCCATGCACCATGTCCCAGAAGATACCCCATCCCCAGAAAGTGTATTCAGTGTTGAGGAACCGGTTGAGCAGCAAGAACTGTAGAAAGATGTTGATGAGGATCAGAAGTTTCATGACCAGGTAGCAGTTGAAGATGCGCGACCCCTTGTGATCCTTCTGCCGCTCGGTCCGCCAGTTCATCAGCGCAACTTGTTCGAGTTCCTTGTCAGCACTTTCCAATTGCTTTCCGTTTTTCCGGGCGGCCGTGATCATGTCGGCGATTGTTAGGCCACTGTAGGACGGGAAAATGATCCAGTAGGCACGAGGAATGCAGAAGAAGAGGGCTTGAATGATGAGGAGGAAGGGCACCCACTGAGAG
>LR564560.1:10575-37622 GCA_900536345.3 Caenorhabditis sp. 39 LS-2015 | reverse complement strand
TTCTGGAGCAGCAAAATTCAGAGCATCGTATTCAGAGGTTTGAGGTGTCGGAGCGGATAAAATCGGTGTCTCGTTCTGGGAATTCAAGTGGAATCCGTTCAGAAGATCTCCAGTAGTAGCTGGTTCCTCTTCATCATTCTGCAAACATGGTGATAAGAAATTGATTGAAAAAACACAAAAACTCACTAATAGCGCCGGCTCTCTGTCCTTCTGGTCAGTATACTGCAGCGAATCGAAGAAGTTGCCGCTGCTTGCCGATTTCGTGCTCTTATCACGAGCTGATCTCAAAATTGGGGATTCGTCTTCAGAATCAACGTCTCCATACGATCTTTCGTATCCATCTGGAAGAGAACTGTAGAAATAAAGAAGGAAATGATAAAACTCACCAAGTTCTCGTTCATTTCTCACACAGAGCAACTTGTAGCGGTCAAATTGGAAAGAGTTGAGCGTCGGAATGCGGCGAGTTGCAAAATTGACAATCATTCTGCAAATTTAACGATAAATGGGTGAAAAAAACGAAAAGAGGAAACGCGGAAACTTTGCGCTCCACTCAACCCAAATTGGAACTTTTTCTATAAACTTTCCACCCATTTTCTGGTAAATTAAATAACGGCGAGGACGAGTGAAAAGTTGGTCTTTCTGCTCCTCTTTTTTAGAAAATTGAAAGAAAATGTGACTCCAACAAAGGGAAAATGAAATGGGAATTGGTGGAATCGAAAGAAATTCGATACTTTCTGTGAGACAAGAGATATTTTCATTTGGTTCGTTATTTTTTGCAACTTCGGAAATTCCATTTTTAAGGAAACTCAACTCACCTCAAATCTTGCACTGGCTGTGACGCGGACATTATTCTGGAGACGTCCATTTCAGAAGACGTCAGAATGACAGAAGTGTCGTCTGACTCCAATAGTTGTGTGTTGAAGCGTGCGGCGAGAAGGGGGTGCTTCTGGAAAAACAGAAATTTGATAGTTTTGGGAAACTGGAAGAATTCAGGAGAGAAAGCAATGGAAAATGAAGAATGTAGTTTGTAGCCTAGACGTTCCACACATTTCCAAAGAACCAATGAAAAAGAGCCTAAATGCTCAGCTCCAAGGGTTCCGGAAGCTTCCAAGACCTCATAAACATGTCGATGCGTGTGTCAAATGTGCTCGGGTAGGGGCTCCAAAGTGGAGAGGTCATAAGGAAGGCACATGGAAAACAATAGGTACTCGATGCGGAAACGAGGCGGAAAGCAGTGCGGAAACGGAAAGGAAACGGACGGAACCGAGAGAATACTCTGCCCGAATAGGTAGGTCAATCTCCAATTACCAAACGTCCCCACCACCTGACCGGTAATACCGCTCCGAACAGGTGTCAGCCGCATGAAATTGGTCATAAAATGAGCGGGAAGAGACCCGAGGCAAACAACGAAAATGTGAAAAATCACGAGAACCATTGGAGAGAAAAGCTATGGCGTTCCGTTTAGAATCTCAAAAACCGCAGCAGGAAAAGAGCAATCATCAACTTGAAAAAAGCAAAAAAGGCCTGAAACGCTAAAACGAATGCGAATAAACACTGAAAACAGCCGAAACTGCCGGCCGGCGGACTAGCCTCTGAGAAAAATAACTAGTGAATTGTGAAAACATGTCCGGAACGAGCGAATTTGGCGAAAATGAGCCAGAACGTCTCGGAAGAAAATTTGTTTACGCCAATGTGTCCTATTGTTCTATTTTCCCATAGGAAACCGAAAACACGGACTTCTGAAGACACATTCAGTGTTCTTCTGATCGCTTTTTTCATAATTTTCAACGACTTTCAGTCAAAAATTTTTGACTCAAAATATTTCTTTGACATAGCAGCTCCAAAGTATTATAGTTTGTAGTGTTCAGAACACTTGAAAATTTGTCAAACAGCACCAAATTCCGGAGAAACACAAAGATTTGTGAGTATTCTCGCAGAAAAGTCCCTTTCTAAAACTCCCAAGAGAGCTCTCGAAGAAAATTGCAAGATAGAGGTCCCTTTTTTCAATTTTAACGGAAATTTGACTCTAACTTCAAGATTCTTCGCAAATTTGCGAACTCTTCTATGAAGAAGCCACGGAACGGCATTAAAAATGTACTAATACTAATCTCGCTAACTCCCGTAGCTGGTAGCAAGAACGAGATGAAGATTAGCGATGTTCGGCTATTTTTGACATTTCCAACAAAAAAAACATACCACATCTGACTTGTTGCCCACAAAAACGATGACATCGTCGACGGCGTCAGCTGAATCGGCAGCAAAAACGAGTTGACCATGACGATTTCGGACGGAATTGGCCGAGAATTCCAAAACGACGAGTTGGTTGACACCTTGCTGAATGGCAACGTAGAGATCTCCTGGAAACAAACCCAAATTTTCAATTGAGCTTTGAGATTTTTTAAAAGTACCGTCAATTAGCACATTTCCGGGCTCCAATACAATCGAACTGATTGTGATTCCAATTGACGGATTCTGTTTTCTAGCGTGAAGCTTGCACACGTGCTTGGTCTGCTCCAGGAATAACTGATAAGTGCTCGGCGTCCTTGTGAATCGGTTTGGAAGAGAATCACCCATGAATTCCCTGATTCTGGAGAAGGACCGAGACGCGATGAGACAGAAGGCGGCGGTTATCTGGACGTTCTCTGAAAAACGAAGCATTTATTCATTTTTTTTTCAAGAAAAATGACTCACCGTCACTTCCGAAAATCACGATTGCCGCATCGTTGGTTAGAAGGCAGTACTCGTTGAGAATCTGTAGGGTTTTACAATAATTAAGAACGTTGAGTTTGAATTTCTCACCGGAATGAGCGCCTGGATCGTCGGGTACTTTGGTAAACCACCTTTTCCACCGCTTCCAAGGGGAACATGAACGGATTTCGCGTATCCGTCGAGTTTCAGCGGACTGAAATGGAATTTTGCAGATTAGCAGCTATTGTTCTACTTTTTAGATATTTTTTCAACTATAATTCAAAAAACTCACTCAGAATGAACATTGACCACTACGTATGGCTGGCAGTCCATCATCTCCCGCACAACTGCTCGTTCGGCCTGAAAATCAGCATTGATAGAATGGAATTAAAGTCTTAAAAATTTCTAATTACCTTCAGAAGCCCGTCCTTCGAATTATGAAGAGTATCGGCAAGAACCAACCGATTCGTGAGCCACGTCAATCGTATATCATCATCGCGATGCTCCGGCTGGAAAAATGAGAATCTTCACACTTTTCTTGTCAAATTCACTATTCAATCTATTAATTTTAACTCTAAAACAACTCACAGGTGTCGGTGGCCCCGATGTCGTGGATTTTTGGTCCTTGACGAGCGATTTTCCGAAACTCTTCAAGTTTTTGGCCAAACTCGAGCCCTGGCCCTTCAGCGAATCGAATAAACCAAACGCTGACGTGGTAGCTTGCTGAAAAGAATAATTTCAATTTAGAAAAGCAAAAATTTCGCAATAACACTCACCTGCGACCATTTTTCCAACGGATTCGTTGAACTCCTGTGATTCGGCGGCTCCTCGTCGAAAACCATTAAATTTGTTGGATAAAGTGGGTAAATGTGCTGGAAATATAGAAAAAAAAATGCAGAAAATGCAAAAAATTACGAAAAGCTGGAGAAATTAGCGAAAGCTTCAATGAAAATTGACAAAAAACAAACATCCAGCTGGCGCCGGTGGCCGAGATTCCGTCCCCGCAAATCCTAGGCCACCGACATTTTCAACGATTTTCCAGTGATTTCAATCGGATTTTCAGTCAGATATCTGCAGATTCCACTGTTTTCAGTCCAAAACCAAGTGTAAAAAAGCAAGTACAACCGCAGAAGAAAAGAAAACGATGAGATAGACAGATAAAAGTTACGTCAGCGCGCCATTCGGCGCGGAAAGAGAGCGGAAACCTGTTCTGACAGGGAGGAAAAGAGAAAGGGCAGCTAGTGTGATGTTTCTGTGTTTGACATGTATGGGAAACTGGCGAGGAGCAGCGAAATTAGACTTTGAACTTGAACTGGACATTTTTGTATCTTTAAACATTTTTTATCATTCTATCGAAGTGCTATCCATCAACTGAAATCGAGTTCAATGAACATCTTTCTCGACATTCTCTTCAATTTTTCCCTAAATTCCCAAAGGGAGCAGGAGTGGTAGAGGAGACGATGGGTCGATATCTGCATGTATGCTCCGGTCCGTCCAACCATGAGAAGATGTTCGCAATTCCCCGCTCCTGTGACTTAGGTGTCGCTGTCGACAGCTCCACTTCGTTCAAGTTCAAGGTCTGAACTTTGATGATTGGCACATTAAAGTTCTGTAATCCTCACCATTTTTGGAATATTTCCCTCGGTCACAAGAGCCTCCGGAACAGTGATTTTCAGAGTTGGACCGCATTGCAGAACGTCACTGTGCACGCTCAGGTGTGATTCGATGCAATAGTTCTCGATGTAGACGTACATTACTGGGGAGAACCACTGAAAAGTTACAAGGTTGATAGAGATATCATCATACTATATGTAGGTATAATCACATCCTCAACAGACGCTTTGAGTGAGAAGTATCCACCTTTGTCGGTCACATCCGATGATCCCAATGTATCTCTGAACACTGAAACCATTTTTTTTTTAAAGTTTAGCTTGCTCTGTTCCCTTTGAAACTCACAAACATTCTTCTCATAGAGCTCCACCGGTTCGCCGACGTACGGCACTCCTTTGCAGAGAAGCTGTCCACGAACATGGACGGCACCATGTTTCCCAGCGGATGCGGCTAAAACCAGACACAGCGAAACGAAGATAAATGTCTGGAAATTGTCTGTACACCTTTTTAAAAGTTTTGAAATTTGGGGTTCACCTGCTTCATGTCACGGGTAGGGCCACAATTGAGACTGATGTATAAGGAGATACTGACTGGGATTCGATTCGCTTTGATTTAATTTGATTCAGATTTTAATTTGAATTTGGAACGGATACCGTGGATCTGATGACGTGGCTTCAGGGGGTCACGTCAAATGGCTGTAGTAGATACTGTAACGATCTGGTGTTCATCTCACAATCAAACTGTCAATATCATCTACAGATATCAGTGACTAAGCATAGAGTAAGTAAAATAAATAAAAACACTATTTATCATTCTGTGGCATCCATAAAATAAAATAGAATAAAGTTCAACGAACATCTTTTTCCGTCTGTTGCTTCGATATCCTCAGAAGTTCTTCCCAAACGGAGTAGCTTGGGTGGTGACCACTTCGGGACGGCGTCTGCACTTACCCTCCGGGACCATCCAGGAGAAGAAACTCGAGATTCCCTTTGACTTGGAAGTCGCTGTCGACAGCTCCACTTCGTTCAAGTTCAAGATCTTAACTTTGGTTTTTGAAACTTCCAACTTCTACAGATCTCACCATTTTCGGAATGTTTCCCTCGGTCACCAGAGCGTCTGGAACAGTGACTTTGAAAGTTGGGCCACATTGAGAATCTTTCGAGCTCCGCTTCATCTCAACGCAATAGTTCACAACGTAGACGTACATTCTTGGGCCGAACCACTGAAAATTACAAGGTTAACAGATCAATCATCCTAGGTATAATCACATCCTCAACCGACGCTTTGAGTGAGAAGTATCCACCCTTGTCGGTCACATCAGACGCACCCAACGTATCTTTGAACACTGAAATCTTCTTCTTTTTCCTTTTTTTTTTTGAAAATTCCTACACTGGTTCTTCTCATAGAGCTCGACCTTCTCGCCGACATACGGTTTCCCATTGCAAAGAAGCTGTCCACGAACATGGACGGCTCCATTTGTCCCAGCGGATGCCGCGGAAACCAGACACAGCGAAACGAAGATAATTGTCTGGAAATGTAAGAAGGACTTCTGAAAGTTCTGAAACATTGGATTCACCTGCTTCATGTCACGGTTTCTTTGGGACTGACTGACTGCAGTGGTGGAATATGTTGATACTGATTGTGAGTTGGATTGAGATTCCTATTTTAACACAGATAACGTGGCGCTGACTTGAATTCGGAGGTCACGTTCATACATTTTTATCCCTACAACCAATAAAAACACGGAAAAATATAATTTCTCCTTTTCCCAGAAAGCCTTCCTGCAAAATTGACGCTCATAAAACAACGAAAATTGAAAGATAATTGTGCTGCCACAAACTTTTCGCTCCGTAGTCCGTACGTGGAAGTATCCACATAAAAAAAAACTTAGAAAGCATGGAACCCATATAATTTCCGTTGGCAAACCCATTCATCACTACTGCTCATCCCTCATCTTCTTCACCACTCATCTTCTCACCTGTTGATCGTTTTCCAAAACTCATAAATCGCTTTTCGAACTGACTGCTTGCCAGCAAGAATTTTGCGGAGGATCCGGCGGGTCCTAGTTTTTTGTTGTTGTGTGTTCCGGGTCTCGATCTACACAAGCGTTATTTTGGAGCATCGTTTCGTTTCGAGCTGCTAAGTTAGCCCTAACACTACAAACTACACTCCCTTTACCATTCCGCCATTCCCCGGAAAACCTCCGAAGAAATCATCGAAAAAAAAAGTGTGCCCCCAGGGTGATTTGTGGCCATTTTAAGCGGCTTTTCTGGGGCCAATTTTCCGGTGGGTGTAACCCAATTTGTTCGGCGGGGAAATCTCTCCGCGTTTAGACTACCTTCCTTCGACGACAAGAAGACATTTCTCTCATTTTGACCGCCTTTCCTTGTTTTTTTTTCTTTTCCCTACGGCTCCCAGACCCCGACTAAAAACTATTGTCATTTTCCCCCCACATGGTGTCGACCGGATCGCCATTAATAAATTAACCCCGAACTGCTCGTCTCGATGTCTCTTTCTGTGTCTGCCTCATGGCTTCTCCTTATGACCTCACACAGTATTGTTATATGCTGATATGTTGTTGCAGAGAGCCGGCACAATTTGGGCCCAGCTGAACGACTATCGAGAGACTTTGTACATTATCTTCGGCATCACATGTCTCGTCTCATGGCTCTGCTTCAATTTATGGGCATTACGGTAGGCACTTCATTTTTTATTGAAAATTCTTGAATTTTTCCTAAATTTTTTCAGTGAGTTCTTCTGTCCCACCCTATTCGCTTCATCTCCTGTGAATCGGCCAGCCGATCGGCTGACACGAATCAAAATGCAATACATATCCACGTAAGTCACCCAGTACGATGCTCCGATGTTCCGTAGCTTATAATAAGAGCACCCTACTAAATTTAAACGTCAAGTTCCCATTCCCTAATGAAATTTTTCCAGTGGTCGCCTTCTAACAAATCTGACGTCTTCAACTTCCGAACCCACGCATTCTTCTGTACAAAACATTGACATCTTTGTGGTTTAACACATAAGTTCCACTTTTCCACTTAATAAAAATTATTTGAAAACAAAAAACATTTTTAACGTGAAAAACGATTCATTTTGGTCCAGCCGAAAAGAATACAACAAAAACTTGAGAATCATTCTGTTCTCCTCCAAAATAGTTGGCCGGGAGAGTGATAGAACGGCTGGAGATAGGTTTTTCGTTGGTAGAAAGCTGCCGGGCCACTGGATGGACGACTTCTACAATGGAATTGATTCAATTCTGAATTCCCACTTCAGAATGCTCACCTTGAATCGTCCATAATGTCGAATACACGCTGAGCTTCAGCGGAAAGCATAAGAATGCTCAAAAACAGGAAAATTGACAAAAATTGAGAATGCATAGGCATCTCCACTCCGAACCAAATCTAGAAGTCGTCAAGACACCACACCTTCTGAAGGCAAAGAAAAAGAAAACCAAAAAAAAGTGGGCGGAGCTAAAGTGTGGAGGAACGAAGAAAAGAGGGGAAAAACAATAGAAAAAGAAATAAAACGCAGTGGATTGGAGTCAATTCACTTCAGTTGATGAATTACGGGAAGTAGGCTGAAAAAAGAAAGGGGAAGTTGGACGAAAACAAGCGAATTTGAAGGATTTTTGAGCTTTTGTGGCGTGGGAAGGGGGGAGGGAGGGAGAATTGATGGAAGTTGGAGAGGAGCTGGTAATTTGAAGTTACGAGCTCAGAATCACAGCCAGGTTTCTTGAAATGAGGGTGGGAATCCGAGAGTTTGTTCTGTGGCAAGAAATTTACAAACAACAAGAGAAATATTCAGAAAGAAGACAGGTGTTATTTTCAGGCTCCTAGAAGCAGAACGTCATCTAGATTCTGAATAGTAAATGAGTCTGACTTAGACCCTCAGTTCTTGGAAGTTTGAGGATCCAGAAACGCTATAATCTGAGATACATACTTCCGAACTTTGAACTTCACCATCATGTTCCCTTTGAAGTTTTTGCAAAACCAAAACCGTCACAGCTATCAATCAACACATCCATCCTTGCAGGTGATAACAAACCGTCGATAATTTTCACAGAATCTATCTACCATCATCGTTATCTCCGACACATGGAAATAACTTCTCCATCTTTGTCTCTTGAAGGAAAACTTATCAAAACACAACATTCACAGCTTCCCGCCACCCGCCACTTTGTCTCTTTCCGTTTTCCTCTTCTGATTAACTGAACGTCATCAGAAGACACTCAGAATGGACTGAACCGGTTGTGAGGGGGAATGTCTAGGCTGCAAAAGGGAATGGCAGAAATGGACAGAACGACGGGGAGAAAGCGTAAGCGGATTGGATCAATGACATCTGATATCAGCATCCCGCTATCAGTTCTTTTTTCTTATCACTTGGGGAATTCCTTCCCGATTTCTGATAAATATCTCATCGCTCCGCTGATCTGTCTGCTCTTTTCCCTTATTTTTTCCCACTTTTTTCCGTGTCTTTGCTCAAGGTGGAGAAGAGGAAAAGTGGAGAACACTTTACCTCCGCCTCTCTGTCCTGTCCTTCATTCTCTGTCTATCCTACACAACACACAGTTTGTGTTGTGAAATCACCCCGCTCTTATCATTCTGTTGCAATTTTTGCCGCTTTCGGAAGAGGAAACTGTCAGTTTCACACCTTCCTCCCTTAAGTGACACATTGCTATGGTATCGTTATTTCGGAGCATTGCATTTCCTCCAAACTCTATTTAGCAATTCAGATGTATTCTGCTGGATTGGATTCTAATCAATTGCTTAACTTTTTGCAGGCAGTTTTGCTCTTATCAATTGACGTCGTTTTGCCCCCACCTGTCTCCGCTTATCAAACTGATCCAATTCCTTCCATTCCTCCCCTCCTCCTCCAAAAACTAAACCTATTCGGTCGTTTTCAACTAGTAATTACTCATTTTCCTCGTTTCCGCCCTTTCCAACTGCCCTTTTCTCGTATTTATGAGCGTAGTGCCCCGGGGGGTTTGTGTTTGCTGGTATTCGGTCCCGGAACAGACGTGTTTTTCGTCTTTGTATTTCGAGAAGACCAGATGTTCTCAGAGACTCCCAGACACTCTTGTGACCCCCCGCGCCGCACCAGGTTCATCGATTTTTACTAGCTTTCTGCAAATTTGCTCTTTACTTTATATTTCCGGTTTTCAGCACGAACATGTCGAGCTTTCGATTGAACACATTGCATCTCCTGCCAATCTGCGAGATCACGGTACGTTTTCCTTCCTCCCCCTTCCTCCCTCAGTCCCCCTTCTATTCTGATCTGAAAGCGAAAAGAATTATATTCTTCATGCATGATTGGAAAATGGAAAACGAATCTTTTCGTTTTATTATGTCATTTACCCCCATCCCCCTTCCTCCTCCCGCTTTTCCCATCTCAAATCATCCGTTTCATACGCTTATTCCAATCCCATTCATTCTCATATTCTTGCTGGGTGGTTTATTCTATTCTGCTAATGCAAATGCGCTCTGTTGAACATCATGGGCACTGCAAAAAAGACTATTAAAGTTGAAATCTCTCCGATTTTACGTTCCCGACTAATTCAAAACGTTTTCCTCTTTTCCTCTTTTTCTCCACACCAAAAAAACTAAAAGACCCGGTTCCAATTGGTCATATTGGCGTTTACTCAACCAGTTCGTTCAGTTCGTTCACTCGATTTCTGCAATTGCAATTCCCCTCACCCACTCGCTCCTAGTTTCAATTTGATTCTATTCCCTCTAATCGAAATTCCCCATCTTTTCCCTCCCCAATGTTGTTTTAAGTTTGAGAGGTTGGGTAAACAAGGTCAGATGTGATGTGCCATTTGAAGCTTGCCCCCCGTTATTTTGGAGTCTCGAGGATCCTTCTCACAACGAATCCGTTTCTGACCTACTGATACCAATGATATCATCATCCCTATCCATATTGTGCCCGTGTGACTGATAGAATTGGAAAACACAGCGAATGTGTAGAAGAATGGGAAGGAATTTGCATAAGAAGTGTTTTGGATGGACACATAGATCAACCCGTTGGGGACAGAGACAGAGACAGTGCGTGCTGCCCCCTCTTGTAAATACTTCCACCTCCTTCCTCTCAAAGCACATCAATCAAGGCGAACGCGGGACGGGACGGGATGGCGCAATGCAACCCAGCGGATACCCGAATTTTTTCAAATTTCTCATTGAAAATTCCACCAGTTTCTGGTCTGGCTATGGAGTCTTCACTTGAAGGAACATCTGGGACATATTCAATTAGGTGGGGGGAGGGTCCATAGCTTAATTAAAAAGAGCCTGGATGGAGCTTATGGCAAAGCAACCATTCCCGAAATTGGATAGATTTTTTCACTGTGATTTTTTTGGTATAAGTATACTTTGCCTCGTTTTTCAGAAACATTACCCTTGAGAGCTTCTAAATCGCTCCAAAGTTCCCAATCCCCTCCAACTTCTTCCACTAACCTTCTCCAATAACAAAAAGGCATATGGTCACCTCATATTTCACTAGGATCCTCATCGGACTCCCTTTGTGTGCTGCCCCCCATCTCATTTGATTAGCCAGATGCTCTCTTTCTTTCCCTCCATCTCTCCTCGGTTTCTTCTCAATTTCTTCGCCCTCTATCCCATTTTTCCATTTCCCTCCCTCCTCCCTCCCTACTTTTGTTGTTTCTTTGTGCCTTGACCAACAGCACCACAATCAGCCAGAAAAAGCGCAAACTTTCGCTCAGTTTTTCTCATGTTCTGCAGCTACTCGTCACCACCACTACACTTTTTTCGAAACCATCAATCTCCACCTTCCATTTTTTCAACCGTTTCCGGCCCCAATTAATCTGAAATCTGACACCCGACACAGGTGTCATTAACCATTTTTTTTCTCGTTATCACACTGATATCCCTATCCATTATCGTTTTATTTTTATCACCTCTTCAGGGGAGGAGGGGGTCTGAATGACCTCCAGATGGCTATAAAAATGATATAAAAGGTTTATATGGTTCATCTCGTTTCGTTTTATATAACATTTTCCTTCCTATCCATGAAAGTCTTTAGAAATTTCTTAAAATCTCTCAAAATATCCCACCCACCCGCTGTAAACCAACCACAAAAGAACAGAACAGACACCAATTCGTACCCACCTCATCCTTCCACTTTTCATCATTTTCTTCCACTTTTATTACACACTTTGCATGACATGTCATCGTTTTCACCACCAGAGAGCCGGCTCCCAATGATTATTACGAATTGTAGGATAAGTGGGAGGAATGGTGACACCTGTGTGTGTGCTCTTTTATCACTTTTGCATGATTTATTTATCATAGCGAAGTTTTGTTTGTTCTTAAGGTTGCTTGTGGGTGAGTTCATTTGGAATTCGCATTGAATACTCAGCCAAGGTGATTGGCATATTGAGAAATCCATGTCCAGGGGGGCTAGTTTAGTGGGCTTCCATAAGCCACAGCTAGTATCTGAGCTTGACCAGACCTGACTTAGTCCATATCTAGACCTTGAATAGAACCAAATCTAGATCAATCCTGATGAAATTTTGGTGTAAACCTCAGGCCTGTCTGCACAGCGTTTCGCCAATGGAATCTGACCCAAACCTCCCAATTTTAAAAGCTCTGCCATATCATCACCTAAGAAATTAAGAATACCATAGACCCATCCCATAAAAAGTGCACTCTTCGTTATTCTCACTGTCCCTACCCATGATACCCAACCATAATCTCATTACACTCTGCTCCCCTCACCCGCTCCCCTCCCCACTCCCCCACTCATCCATTTTGTTACTCACACCTGTCTCCCGTTGTGTCGAGGTCACTTTTTCGGTTTGCTGTCTCTCCCTCTCTCTGCTTTTTTTCAAATTTTCGCGATTTCCCGCCTAATTTTTCCGCTCGGTGAAGATTGAACCTTTGAGATTTGAATCTGGCGCCGATATCGGCCGATTCGTATTATTATCACAAATCTCGAGGAATTAGTAGTGGTTTTCGCGTGAATATTAAGATTTTACAAATTTCGCAAACTTCTTCCATATATTTTTTCATACAAAAAGCACAAAAATTTGATGTTTGGCCGTTGGGTCTGGGTGATAGTAAATTGTGTCCTCTAACAAGTACCGATCCGTCTGTTTGCCCCCTTTTCCCCTCTTTTCTCTATTTGTGGCGGGATTAAGTGGACTTATGGTAGCAACCCAAAGAGCATATGTTCGCCCACAGACACCCAATTCCCCGTCGAATGTTAGAAGTCAGAAACCGGACAAAAAAGAAACCGGACAACAAAATACCCAAAATCCTATATTTTCCACCGTATTTCATCCCAAATTATCGTCATTTTGAAGTAGTGACCGTCAAGTTTTGCGGCCGATAAACTGGGATAAATTAGTGTAATTCTGTTCCCCACCCCAAGCTGTCGACTTCGCAACTTGATCATTATCTCGAGGTGTAATGTGACGAATCTCTCATTTTTACCCAAACGGCCAGGAGTTTTTTGTTGTCTCCGCGTTCCCCCATCAATTTGATTCCCTAAATTGCACCGGAAACCAAACGTGTTAAAAGTTGCATTATTTATCACCGCATAAATCATCCTCAAACGCGGTGCGGCGCGGACAGCAATTAACCCACTAAAAACCCGCTTTCTTTCTCACATTTTTTATAGTTCCGAACATAAAATCGAACGGGCGGTCACTTCAAAAGGACCTCACACACACGCGAACCATATGATCCTTCTCTTATCAGCACCTTATCACCCTATCACCGACTTCCTTCCACTTCCATCGCAACTTTGTCTCTTCCAGATAAAAATGTCCACATCGGACCAATTAACAATACGAATCGACCGTGGAACACGACCGTCGATCAATTTTAACAGTGCCACGTCATCAGTTCAGGTAGCTACAGTACCCCTTCTATCACTACAGTAATCCTTGCAGATTTATGTCCCATTAGACTTATCAGTGAATTATCAACCAATCAGACAAGAAATCGGCAATGGGTACCATGTTCAGTTGCAGAGAATGCAACAGCAGTACAAGATATTCATGCAGCACTCGGTGAGTTATTACTTATCAGTGATAAGCTTTTCTATCATCATTCATTTGCAAATTCAGCTCGAGAAAAAACCAGAGTTTGTTGTCTTCGCTTCAAATATTGCTCATGAAAAGGAAATCAAGACTACAGTGAGAGAAGTGAACACGAAACTGCCAGAGGTAAATAATGGAGTTCATTAGAGCGCACTTGCATCGTTCTATTTTAGCTCACAATCGCCGGATCAAATTTGGAAGTTTCTGGAATCCTGAAAGGACACAATTTGACATTTGAAAGTACCGTTGGTAAGCGCTTTTTTCCTCTATTTTGATGTCGCACACAACGCAGACTTTCAGGTACCATGCACGTTTATGCCAAGATCACATGCTCTGGATCCTTACAAGTTCACTCTCAGAACATTGTGATTTCCACTGAAGCCCTTCTGATGACCGACGTCTTCAAGGCGATTTGTAGGAAACTTCAGAATGACGGAAAGATCTTTCCGATTGATTCTGGAGGAGAATCCACTAGAAGTTCAGAGTCCCCAGAGCGGATTGAGAAGTGTATGAACGTTGACCTCTCCTGTAATCTGGTACACATCGGAGTTGACGGATCCATTGGAGTGTCAACTAAGAAACCCATTCAAATGGCTGAGAATCTCAAAATTTCCATCTTTGGAGACCTAGCAAACTATGGAAGGATCCAAGCCAAGAATCGAGTTGACCTGAAAGTAATTGGAAACCATATCAGCTTATCAGATGGATCACTGGATAGCGCCGGTAGAGGATACAACGCATTGAAGCAGTTGAAGAGGATCAGTGGAAAGAGCGTCTATGACCCGTCGAGTAGCTCAATGCACACTGCAATTCAAGCGCAAAACGCTGGAGTTGTCACGGAACTCATCGAAAATGGAATTGACCTGAATGATAAGCTGAAGAAGGGCAAGAAGTCGCTAACACTGAGACAATCAGCTATCAAAGAGTACCGAGAGGCTCGAGAGAAATCAAATTTGAACTCGGTTCGCGAGCGGATAACTCTTATCAACGCTCTCTTTGTGGCGCATGATTGGAGGAGAGGCACTATCACTGCCAACTCAATATCAGTAAGTCTTCATTTTGAAAGTCCTGTTATTCAGTTCTGTAAGTCATTTTTAGGCAGTGATAACCCGAAACTGTGAAGATCTGGCTCAATTCAATGCAAAAACCCTGAAACTGAAAGTGGGCGGAGTCTCAACGGTGGAGAAGGACTCAATTTTCAGCAGTGGATGGGTTGAACTGGAGGCCAAGCAGAATGTGTTTTTCCATGGACAATCCAAGATAAAAACTCTGATTCTGCACACCGATGCCAGTGTCTTCACCACAAACGAGGCGATTCTGTCGGTGGAGCAATTCGGAAGAATCAGTTGCGTCAAGTTCACCTGCTCTGGAATGTGGTGTGCTGGAGAGTCGCTGAGCCTGGATACTCAAGGATCGATTCAATTCAAAGAAGGTTCTTACCTGGAATCCGAGAAACTGGAAATCGACTGTAAGCAGAGTCTCGAAGTCGATGGTACCTGGCAATTGACTACAGGATGGGCACATATAACTCAGAATCTGATGATTCTCTCCAATTCCAAGATATTCATAGAGCAATCCGCTTCAATATCAGCTCAAAGTCTTCACTTTGGAGGTCTCTGCCACGTCACTGATAAGATTGATATGATATTCCAAGACTCCGCCCACTTTTTCGGATCTTCCCGACTGGAAGCGCATGCGTTAAGGTTGACATGCAAGGGATACTGTACTATCGGAGGATCTATCGCTATCAATGACTTGTTATCAGTCTATGTGAGAAACGAACTTATCACCACGTCAACTGGCAAAGTTGCAGTGATGGGAAGTGCTGATGTTATCACTGGTAAGGCGGAAATAGGTGAAGATTTGATTACGAAGAGGTTTCAGGTGGCTTCCGTAACGATTCCTTATGGCAAGTGGAGAAGAATCTGAAAATGACCGCTGGATCTTTAGAGCAATCAGAAGATGGTACTATCTTCGTCAAGTACTCCATGGACATCACTCTCCATGAGGAATGCCCCGAATTCTTTGGTGGTCGACTGATAGGATCAGAAATCCAACTGAAGTCCCTGAAAATCTGCAACTTTGATGGACTGATAAGATGCAACGAGATGCAAATTTCCATTCCATATGTCAATCAATCCATTGTTTCCCTCAAAGGACAAGTTGATATTGTGGCTGGAAGTCTCACAGTCAATGGGAATCTGGAAATTTCGGATGGCAATGAGCGGGAGAGACCGGTGGAACCAGGAGTTATCATTGATTGTAACCTGACCGCAGCTGCCATTGTGGCACCATTTGCATCGGTTCATGTGGCAGGAAGTGCCGTTGTGCGGTACGTAAAGCTTCTTTGTTCCCTAGTATACGTATGTATGTTTCCAGACTAAATGGTATCGAGTCTTTCAAGCGCGACGAGTTCAACATTCTTCTCAACTGTGGAGCCCTCTACACTGAAAAAGAGAGCGTGATCCTGTCGATGGCCACTGAAAAATCCCCAGAAACCCGTATAAAATGCGAGGGAATCATCTGCGCTACAACATTCTTCCATCGTGGACAGATCAAGTTCAGTGGCGATGAGGTGAACATTCTGACTCCCGTCATGATCCACGAGGGACGATTCTCGAATGTGGAGGGAAAAGCGAATCATGTGAAGTCGTTGTTCATCCACATTGGAGACCTACTTCTGAATAACGGAATTCTGGCGTGCGATCATCTGGAGATTGTTGGCGATGGAATACTGGAGAACACCAATAGAATCTATGCCACTGAAGCTATGGACATCAAATTGAGGAACTTTCACAATGACGAAGGACTCATTGAATCGAAGAATTCCATGAGACTTCTAGCATGTTCCAAGGAGTGGACCAAGATATCGGGATCCATAAAATCCCGAAAACCAATTGATCTTTGTGCGAATCGGTTGAACGTGGCTATTCGCAATGTGCAGAACCTATCAATCGACAAGCGACTCTGTTTCTCAGCGAAAACGGATCTTCTCATCTCCAGCGACGTTGTTGATGAATCCAAAGAGCTCTCCGTCGGATGCGCCGCTCAGCAATCCGTATCAATTGACTGCCAAATGCAAGTAGACCGTCTTGAAATCCTACTCGGCTCAGAGAACTTTCCCGATGTTCCATCAACGCTAGTGGTCCATCAGAACTCTGCAATCCTGGCGAACACTATTCTAGTGACATCGAATAGTAAGCATGTTCAAGTGTTATTCGATGGAAATGTGCAGTGCAATCGGATGAGATTTGCTGGGAAAGTCAAAACTGTAACTATCATTGGCTCCGGAGCCCTGGAAGCTGTCTACATGCTCCTTCCAACCGCCAGTGTTTCCTTTGAAATGTACAGCGTCGTCAGGATCGATGAGCTCCAATGTGCTTCATTCGATGTGCTCAATGACAACATTCTACGATTGGAAGCGTGCGAATCAGAAGATATCACAACAATTGTCACGGAAGACTTCAACATTGAAGGAACACTATTCCTTGAGAAGAAGTTGTTTGTGAAGTCGAAGAATGACACCGTCAGAATCAATGGAAACATTCTGGGATCTTCTGTGAAAAGTGAATTCGCGTGTGAGTGCCAGAAACTGATCGTCAAGGGACAACTAGGAAACTTCAAATTCATCGAACTCTACGCCCGAGAGTCCATCTCAATGCAAAGTTTGACTATCCGACATGTCGAGAAGCTCTCTTTGGATTGCACGGATCTCTGCATCTACTCCGCAGACATCGAGAACTGCCAACATGTTCTGATGGCTTCTGACGCCCTGACGTCTTCTGGATTCATCAAAGACGGTGGTGATGTTGTGATTCAGTCGATTAACGTTCACTGGAAAATGGATGTGCAGAATATGGAAAGGATGGCAATTTTCGGAAAACGAAGTGCTACTCTGAAAGGGAAAGTGGAGAACGTGAAGCTGGTAGAGGTGGATTCCAAGTGGGTCAACACGGCTTCTGAAGTGACAGGAGCTGCCAAAATCAAACTGACTGGCTGGGGAATTGTCAATAACTCTCAGTTATCAGCAGACGCAATTGATATCACCGCCTTATCAGCGTTTGTCAACAACTCTGCCATCCTCTGCCATGACTGCCACGTCACCGCTACATTTATCTTGTCGATGACTCCACTCTCAGTTATTACCGGAGATGAGAAGATCAACATGTGTTCTCTCTGTCTGTGCACTCGAAATGATATCCTATCACTCGCACCGGAAAGTGTCAACTACCTCTGGCTCAACTTCGATCCAATCCTGAACAAGTCCAAGTTGTCAAACTGCTCCCAAACCACTGTGAACTCCCTGAAGACCACTGCGAATATGTTGAGAGATAGATGGATGACATCGTCGATTGACACGGAGGAGATACTCATCGGCCTGAAGTACATCAGTGATCTCCAAGAAATCAAGATCCCGCTGAACACTGACAACAAAGTCTACGAGGGACTCACGGAACTGTGCGGTCGCTTCGACAACACCCCGATTTCACTGTTCAACTTCTCCGAGTTGATCAACCTGATTCAAATGACAAAGTGCCTTTTGCAAATTGTTCCTCAAGAAGTTTCGAGCTCCAAGAAGTCCAAAAAACGATCCAATGGTTCACTTTATGAGTCTCTGGTCCAGTTCAAGCATGGAAAGTACAGCAAGGAGTCTAATGATCTGTCGGATACAGATATCGGATATGTCAGTAGGAGCTCTAGTGAAGACTTGAACACCAAAGCAAGTAGGCCAAGGTGAGATTAACATCATAGAGAAAATTGTCATCTTCTATTGTTTTTTTCTTTCCAGAAGTCCCCTCCACTGCGACACCTCCAACAGCTTCTTCGAGCAATCGCATCTGGAAGAGATTGAGGAAAGGGTTACAAAAGTGGAAGAAGAGCTGGAAAACGAGTTGAAACTCGATCATATCGCCTATGCCATTCGGGAAGAAGAAGAGCTCGCCGAGTTTGAAGAATTGGAGGATGAAATTGAGATGGCTGAAGAGGGAGTCATTCGAACTGACTTCATTGTTTGCCGAGAAAAGAACATCTATCTGGCGAAGTAAGTGATGCCAAAAAGAAGGCTGCCAGCTAATCAGTAATTCGTTCCAGACTCAAAGAAAAGACCCGTCCAATCAGCGCCCCCCGCCCTGCCGTCAATATCTCCATCCAAAGAATCCCGTCGTCCAACGACTTGATCATGAAGAAACTTCAAGTGAAACACGCGATTTCCAACTTCGACCTCCGCTCTTTCGGCTCCCAATCCTCCTTAAACTCCCTGGATTTCGGTCTTGGCACTGTTCCAGATTTCGGATCTCCTCTTCAATTTTCCACCAAATCAAGTCCATTCCAGAGGTCGAAAATCCCTCTTGGGTCATTCCGAAGTCCAAAGAAACCGATGAACCGGATGGGTACACCCAGCATGTACTCGTCGACACTTTCAAGGTTCAGTGATCGATCTGAGAAACTATAATAATTTGATTTGATTTGTACTTGTTGATTTTTTATTATTTCAATTTTGACTAATCGTTACTAACTCCCTAACACCTCTAACCATTAACTCACTAATTCTCATCTTATCAAAGATTTCAATGATTCCATTTACAATTATTTCCATTTACTTTATTTCACCACCATTCTTGTATTCGTTTTGCTCTGCCTACTTTATCTAACGGGTTACTGTAATATTTATGCTCATGACAACATCATCACTAAATGATAATAATGAATTTGTTTTCTTTTCTAAACGACACTCCGCAATTCCGTGTTTAAAGTGACAGTAGTGTAGTTGAAGTGAAGTGTTCAAGTCACTGGATATTGTATTTTTTATTTTTTAAATTACGGTTCGGGAAAGGAAAAGGGAAATGTTGCGTTGCTATCACATGATCCATAGAATCTCAAAAGTGAAAATCTCAAAACAGGAATCCATTCGATTCACTTTCACCTTCTCATCTTTTCTCTTTTGTTTCTCTTTCTCTTCTCAACTTCCCCCGTAAATGAATATTATGAAAAATTCATCTAAAAATTCATAAAATCCATACATACCGCCCGTTTTTCGGCATTACTCATGTCAAAGACAAAGGTTTCTCCGCTTCTCTGCCTGCTCTTACTCATTCCTTTCCAGGCCGATACCAACTTTGTCACCCGGGTTCACACGTCACCAGAAGCCACCAAAATTGAGACTTTTCAACTGGAAGAACAGCCCGAAAACGAAGCGAATCCAGCCGCCGATGATGATGGCTTTTTCCAGTGAGTTTTGAGTTTTTGATTTGACCCAAATTCTTGGCCAGAACTGGTTTCTGGGCGATCGGGATAAGTTGATGATATGGGTTGGTCATTTAGGCTGATTTATGATATCTATTTGCCGAATCATCATCATCTCTGTTTTCTAGAACTATGTATCTAGAGAAATCTTTCTTCGGTTAAACATACATTTTTGTGTTTATTTCGAAACATTTTTCTCCTATGAAACGTCAGCTTTTGATGAAATTCTTCTACTATCCGGGCCGGCCGGGAACGGGTTGCTTTCAGTTCAAAAACTCATTTTTTGCGCTTTCCGTCTCAAAAAATGATGGCATTCATTCATTCATTCTTCTCGCTGCTGCTGCTGCTTCTTCATCCCTCCCAATCTTGTCCACTAGTTCCTTCTTGTTGACATTCTCTCAAAAGAGGGCCGTCTAAGCAAACACTGACATGTCTCCCGGGCCGTTTCGCCCCTTTCCACACTGGTCACTCCCAGCCAGTTATTCTTCATTTTTCAAACACGGGCACAGACCTTTTCCGTTCTTGATTCGCATGATTTTCAAAGATCATTTCCACTTTCTAGTGTTCCCTCAGCCCCAATTCCTCAGCCTCAAGTCAAACTCTTCCACTTTTCCAGATTCGCGTGGCGTCTCATCTTGGTGATTCTGATGATGACCACATTAGTAATCCTCCTCCTTCTATTCGCCACACCAATCGCAAGATCCGAGACCTTCACATGGCCAGAACCATCAGATGCCATCGAACGAAAGTTCGAGAAGGCTGCACTGACTTCTGATAACGCGGCGTGCTCCAAAATCGGTGGAGAGATTCTGAGAAAAGGTGGAAATGCCGTGGAAGCATCCATCGCTTCGATGTTCTGCCTTGGAGTTGTGAACCCTCAGAGTTCCGGAATTGGAGGAGGATTTTTGATGACCTACTTCGATCAGAAATCTGGAAACTGTTACTCAATTGACGCCAGAGAAACTGCACCGGCTGCGGCTCACAGAGACATGTTTCTGAATGATAGTGACGGGTCAAAATACGGGTTTAAAGTGAGTTTTTTGTTTCATTATAATCTCATTTCCACCAATGTTACAGGCCGCCGGAACACCTGGAGAGATAGCTGGGTATTGGCATGTCTTTAAGAAATATGGATCTGGAAAAGTTTCCTGGAAGGATTTGGTGGAACCATCCGTGAAATTGGCTCGTGACGGACACCCAGTGTCTCCGTACCTCGCAACTGTGATGAAGGTCAAGGAGCGACACTTCAGATTGTTCCCGAGTGTCAAGTGAGTCTAGATTTCAGATTTTCAGTCAAAGTATTGATTCGAATTCAGACATTGGATCAACCCTGAAACCAACGCCACATATCAATCCGGTGACATTCTGAAGCGGCCGAAACTCGCGAAGACTTTGGAAAGACTCGGAAACTCTCCGGATCCAGTGCAACTCTTCTATCATGGAGAGATGGCAAAGACAATGGCTCAAGAGTTCAAAGACGGAGGCGGTCTTATCACTGAGCAGGATTTGGCTGATTACAAAGTCAGAGAGTACGCGAACTCCAACTCAAATGATCATTTCCGTGGAACCCTGACAATGTGCGGTGGGCCACCACCATCGTCGTTCGGAGTCACTCAATTGATTGTTTCTGTTATGAGCAGTAAGTTGATCAACTGATTATCACTGTCATCTTATCATTTAGAACTCTTCCCGGAAGGCCACCACGACGACATCTACAACGACCCGGCAGTCCTCCACAAGTACATTGAAGCCATGAAATTCGCGTACGCCCAGAGAACTCTGCTCGGAGATCATGACTTTGTCAAGGGAGCTCTGGAGCTTTCCAAGAACTTGACGACTCCGGAATACACCCAATGGGTTATCGATAGAATGACCGATAGAGCTCAACCATCCAAGAACTACGGAGGAATCGCTCAGTATCAGCCACCAGACCACGGAACTTCTCACGTGTCAGCTATGGATCAGTACGGGAACGGAGTATCGGTTACCACGACTATCAACAGATGGTTCGGAGCTGCTGTTGAGTCGACTGAATATGGGATCTTATGGAACGATGAGATGGACGATTTCAGTACTCCAGGGATGGAGAATGGGTAAATGGAACTTTTATTAATTTTTTAAATGGTGACAGTTAGGATACGCCACGTCCCGTCACGCAACTGGGTGGCAACGTGTGAGAGAGTGTGAGCGCGTGTGGAGACGCAGACATAGAGAGAGGCGAATTGCCGCCAGAGGTCACATTCGAACTGCAAACTCAACACAATTAGTAAAAATAATCTAGATTTGGCTTTGCTCCATCTGAAACCAACTTCATCGAGCCTGGAAAACGTCCGATGAGCAGTATGTCTCCAATGGTCATCTTCGATCATGTCACCAAGAAGGTTCGCATGGTTGTCGGTGGATCTGGTGGATCCAAGATCATTTCAGCACTTGCTAAAGTGAGTTTGCTTTCAGAAAACAAGATGGATTCTGAAAATAAGAAACATAAATCAATTTCAGTCCATCGTCCGCAGTCTGATCTTCCATGACTCAATCAAAAAGGCCATTGACGCTCCGATGATCCATAACCAATTCACACCCGACATCACCCAACTAGACGATGAATTCCCCGAAAACATGAAGAGCATTCTGGAGACCCAATACCTCCAAAAGTTCAGAAATACCACTGGCTTCGAGGGCATCATTCAGGGAATCAATGTTCTGCCGGATGGAATCTATGCTTGCGGAGATTACCGGCGGAAGACCGAACAGGAGCCAGCCGGATTTTAGGATGACGTGCCATTGTGACTGCTTAAGGGTATAATTTGTTGATGATTGTTGATTGAGACTTCCGATTTTTTGACAGTATTCATTTTTATTTTATTTATTTTTATTTTATTTATATTTATTATTGCATTCTTATTCTCAGTTTCAGTTTCAGTTTTACAATCAGATTCAGTTCCAGTTTCATTTTAATTCAATAACAAGTTATTTTTTTCCATTAAGCGAAACAATATAATACTAATTTACAAAAATACCAGTTCTTCTAGGTTTCTAGCTCAAAAACTATGATTATTAGCTTAAAAACACCGGGAAATCATTGAAATCCGATTTCGCTCTGTCATAATTCCCGTATGCGGCCGATGGAGACAACAAACTGGTTCTGATGGTGGCGCTGACTATGCTACCAATTGAGTCAATCAAATAAATCCCCCTCCCTCCCCTCTTCCCAGTAAAAACCACCAATTTCTGTTTCATTTTTACATTCACTCCTCATCCCTCTTCTCGATGCCGTTTTGTCCCGTCTCCTGTCCCATTTCTCCACTAATTTCATCCATTTTCTCCCGGTTCCACACAAGGCCAAAAGTGCTCTCGGAACCGGGACCGGGAAATGGAAGAAAAGACGAATCCGTGTCATGCACCTGGCCAATTTCGCCGTTTTCCCGTTTTCCATATGACTTATAGGATTAGTAGCTGCCTGGATAATTGTTGTGTCTCGACACGAAAGCTTCACAGTTCAGTTCGTTAGGCACGGCGTTGTTCTTTACAATTTGAGAAGCTGGAACTTCAGAAATTCAAATTCTGAAGTCTTCGCTATAAATCTATAAATCCCTCAAAATCCATTGCCATTGTTTTTGTAGCCATCCGAAGCAAAGTGGCACTTTCTCGTCACCTTCACACGCCGACTCTTCTCATCTTCTCACTGTATTTTGTTTCCATTCGCGGAAGGGATGGGGGTTATTCCACACTAACAATTAGATGGATTCATCTCAAATTACACTCTTTTCTTTTGCTGTCCAAGGACCTTTGAAAAGACAGGACAAACACACACATACACAGTGCCCCCGTTGAGTTTCCGGTACATGGGCGGATTAATCGGTCGGGCAGAGACGGGCGGTACCTGGGAATGGAATGGAATGGGAGGGAGGGGGAGGGGAGGAGAAGACAATGTTTCTGTTACCTCACTTGTTATTTATGGGCGGTCACTCTCTACAAGCAAGGTCTTTGGAATTTTTGTTCAACCTCATTTTCATCTTAACACCAACTCCTTCTCTCCTCCATTGTACTTCCTCATCCAGCCATCTGTATATAGTAGGTGGACGGAGCCCCCTCCTCCTTCCTCTCCTTTGCAATCTGTCATCCCATTGTCCGCCAATTTTCACACTTCCGTTCCTCCTCTTCCGACCAGCCAACGCTCTTCCTTTTGAGGAGTGAAATTGTGAAAAGCAAAGAGCGAAGAGGCGGAGTGAAAAGACGAGTTGTGAGTACTACTTTCAATTTCTCCGGGATTTTGAGGAATTGAGGAATCGAGGAATTCGAAAGAGTTCTAAACTTCACCCCTCTCTCCCTAAACAAATTCGCGTTCATCTCTCTCTCCCTCTCTCCCCCTCGCCTTCATCCGAGCTCTGTTCCTAATTTTCCAATTCCTCGAGGTGTCATAACACTAATAAGATAAGCATCTGTCCATTATTCCCCTTAGCTCTTCCCTCCCTGCCCCTTGTAATTCATTCCACTAATGTGTCTCGACTCCACGACTACTCCAGCATTCATCTAGAATCGGATCTTGCTATCCTCCACCGGAAGCCGCCTGTTTTTTCCGTTTTCTCTATCTTTTTCGGAATTTTAAAGGGGGTAGACTCTGGGAGAGGAGAATTTTATTTGATTTAGGGAAGCAGAGTGGAAGGGGAAGCATTTCCAGGCACTTTATAATATAAAATGTTTGCTGCTATTTGTATCTGCCAGAATTCCCAAATGTTTTCACTTTTGAATTATGCACATCACACTTTGTCACATTGTCATGTCAGGAAGATGGCCCCCTTGCACTTTTCGATCTTCCAAGTACCCAATTGACTTCCAAGTCCAAAATTCTTACTTCTGCCCTGTAAAGTTACGCGGTACGTACGCGTTACGCTCCTTTTGAATAATTCCACCTCCAAATAATTTGCTGAATAGTACTACTCCCAGTATACCAGTTATTGGTGCCTCTGCCCTGACTTTAATACATTCTGGCCAATAATTCCGACGTCTCCGTGAAATTCTGAAGTGTTTTCTTCTCCTTCTCCTTCCCGCCCGTCCGTCTCCGCACCGCGCCGCACCAATTCAACTTCTTCGCCTACTCCTCTCCTCCTGGATCCAGTTTCTTTGCCTCCTCACAAAGTTGCCCCCCCCCTCCCACCTACTTATGTATTCTGGATGTCTCGAGCGAAGAAGAAGAAGTGGGCGGAGCTTGGGAAGGCGCTCCCGAATTCGGACGGCATGGAACAAATGTCAGTGTTTTCTAAGCTGTTTTCTATTTTTTTTTCCTAGATTTTTGATATTTTCAGACTGTGACAGACTCTCGATTTTTTCCATTTTCCGACTTTTAAATTTTCAAATTTTCCACAAAAAAAAATCCAATTCCAGTCGAACTTTTGCCCCGAAAAACAGCCCCTCAATAGTCTCCCACTGCGCCGCGCCAACTTCTATCAGTTAGACTATAACTTTCAACTTCAAAAACAGCTCGATTTTCCATTTTCCTGCGAAATTTGATTCCCGAGTTTAAGGCTTCAAAGTAAACATTTTTCATCTGATCTTTTTTCTTTTTTTTTGTTGTTGTCAAAAGAAAGGAAAAGAACTTTTTAACGGACAGCTGTCAGTTTTTTGTGTCGGGGTTTGAAGCTTTTTGTTTTGTAGAAACTTTTTCGTCCTTACCCGTACCATCCATTTATAGACATTTGTCCGTGTACTATGTGTACATTTACATTTACCCTCCTCAATTATCCAATTAAATCCCCCTCCCCCTTTACTTTTTCATCGTTTTTCCATCAAACAACCCTCTTTTTTGTTTCGCAATCAAAGTCAACTCGAATTACTCAGAATGCTTCGATCCCTCCTCCTCCTCTCGCTTCTTCTGCTTCTGAAGCCATCAATCGTCAATTCAATCGAATGCTACTCCGGTTCACAGCTACAAGTCATCAACTGTCCGTCAATGTCATGTATTAAACAGACATTGGGTTTGGATACGGTAAGCGGACGGGTTTTGAACTGGGATTTATGGGATTCGTGGGAAGGGGAACTTTGACCATCGATGGTAACTTTTGATAGCTTCACAGTTTTCTAGACGCTCTAGGTATCCCTTTTCTCATTTCCAAAGTCGAAATTAAGAATTCTCCCATGAATAGTCAGTGGAAATGGATAATTATGACTTTGAGATGCGCGAATCCCCCTTTTTTGCTTTTCGAACGTCTAATTACCTCGGCAAAGTCCTTGAAGACTGTGAAATTGTCACCTAACTTCAATCCCAATTCCTCCTTTCGAATAGTTCATAGAGGCGGGGAAAAGGGGTGAAGGAAGGGAAATAAGTTGAACAATGTTTGCGCGAAACGCGGAAACCGTAACAAATCCTCGCGTTTTGTTGTCAAAACATTGTGAATTTGTGAGTCAGACTATGACACGGGAAGGAAGGGTTAACATACCGTAGCCACTTTGGGATTATGGTTTTACGACTAGAGTCTTATGAGAGGGAAAAATGGGGAAATAAAGGGAATAGAAGATAGGGAAGCGAAATAAACGATAAAATTGGTACTTGGAAGTGGTGACCGGTTTTCGAAAGATCATAACTAGGTCTAGGTACCCTATGACTAATTCTAGGTCCGATTTTTTTGCCTAAGCCAAAAAATCTAAAAAATTGCATCATTATAACCGTATATTCCGTTTAAAAGGCGCATAACAACTTGGACTCGAACGGAAAATTAAACTGTAATTAATTAATCGCTCCGAGAGTCGCGGCTTTCGTTTTTTAGACCAAATAGCTCTCATTTTGCCAGGAAACAGTAATATAATCTGTTTTTCAAACGCGGACAGTCGAGTTTGCAGTTCCAAAACGGGACCTCTAGGTGTCTCCTTATGTCTGCGTGTCCATGCGCGCTCACACTCTCACACATGTTGCCACGTAGCTCCTGTCACCATTTTTTTTATTAAATGCAGATAAAAGCACAGTAATCATTTCAGGTCCGCTACTGCGACGGCACGGGCGTCTCCTCAATCTGCCAAACCTACCGTATCGTCGAGACATGCGACACCATCCCCAACCTCGGCTACATTTGTTGCTGCGGTGGTGACCTGTGCAATTCGTCACTGTCTCCCGCCGTCTTCGTCGGCATTCTGACTGTTCTTCTCGCGTATTTTGTGTGAAGGGCCTTCACTGAAGGCACGTTTAGAAATTTTCAAAACTTTCTGTCTACGGGTCCCCTCCCTGCGTTTTTTCTGTGTCGGAATCAGGCTTGGTCGGAAACGCCTTTTCGGAAATTTCCGATCCGACTTTTTTTTCCGAATTTTTTTTTCGGAAAACGGTAGAACCGAAAAAATTACCGGAATTACGTTCCGGAAATCGGTATTTCCGAAAAAAATACCGATTTTTTTTCTCGGAAATCGGTAGTTCCGAAAAAAAATTCCGAATGGTTTTTCGGTATTCGGTATTTCC